>JAFFZR010020559.1:0-24575 GCA_018397195.1 Lethrus apterus | reverse complement strand
TGGGTTACACCCATCGTCAGTACGGTTTCTGGTTGAGACGAGTCGCGTCTGCATACTTAAACCCGTATCGGCAGTTGCTATTCTCGCCTGATACACGAACTCCACCTAACGATGTGAGACCGAAGCATAAGTCTGCTTCGTCGACTCCTAAAGAGGTGCAGTCAAGGTTGTCGTAGTAACCACAACTCCCGCATTACGAACCATGGCGCCTCAGCTTTGTCAGCTGTAGATAATGTAGGAGCCGACGAAGTAGGCGGCCACGTGATGCTTCAGTAACTCAGCGTTAGGTGGAGCTCGTCCATCATTTTAAAATATGTTGAGTGATTCATGGAAGAATTTTGCGATCAAAATCAATTTCAACAAGAAGTGCAATTAAAGGAAAAAATAAATGGATTATCATATACAACGTTCTTTTGATACAGACGAAATCTGATCTTAACTCGAATTAGGAATTAGGAATAAATCCATAAAAATCCCAAGAATGAATATAATAAAAAAATAAATAAAAATAATAAGTAAAAATGACGGAAGAGTTATTTAAAGTAACACATTTTTTCAAAAAAATTAAGAAAAACCATAAAATACACAAAATGTAAATGAATTATAATATTCATATAAATTATTTAGTATATTTTTTTATTACTTACAATACGTTAGATATTAGAAAACAATAATATCGACTTTTTGCACAACACAACTGTTAAAAATTAATTGTCATCATTATACAACGTGCGACACGTCAGTTACCTACAATCGTTATGTATATGTATTATATTAATTGTTACTCGTTACAAAAATAATTTGTTGTAAATTGTAAATTATTGTGATTTTATTATCACATAATTTTTATGATTAATTATACGATGTCAAAATCACAATAACATTCCTAGATAAAATTAACAACACATTCTATTTATTAATTAAAAATTACAACGACGAATATAATAGGATCAAGGTCTTCGTGCAGAACTAGCATTGAACTCTCATAGAGTCAAATGTAAAAGTTAAACTAAGAATAAAGGAAAAACTTTTAATGGGAAATAATTAAAATTAAAAAAATTAAAATTTAATTTCTTAAATTTTAATTTTTTTAATTGTAACGAACGTTACAATTTATCAATTTTAATCGATTATCTATATTATTTTTTTGATATAGGGGTCAAAGTCCCCCAATCGCCTATTTCTCTTATTATAGGGTCAGGATTCTCCGACTACCACAGAAAATATATAAAGTGAACTTGAATGAATTTTAAAAAGAACGAAACTTACAATTTGCCAAAATTTTCAAGAATCGTCGTACTCTGCTGTTTACAAGATGGTGGTGTAACTTAGAAGTGAATTGCTTTATTATAATTTTTATTTTTGGTTATTTTTTTATTTAAACATTTTATTCCTTTCTTGGTATTTTTATAATATTATAATTTTTGTATACATAACCATATGGAAACAAAGTTATGGATATTTGAAATTTTGCAAGAATTGGCAAATTGTGAATGTTCTTTATAACAATAAGTTTTAAACATACAGTTACGTGCCTCAATGCTGTACAGACGTAACTGAACACCCGGTATAATTATCAGATTAGATTATGAAGCGGTTTAGAGCTTTCCTGTTTAAACTTTTTTATTAATATTGAAATTATCGAAAAAATTTTGAATTGTATATAATTCCATTCGATGATTTTTATGATTACAATTTTAAAAAAAATTACTGTTATAATTACACAATTTACTCACCAGCAAATTCTTAAACAAAATAAACCAACAGATAAACCAACGGACACATAATACTGATAATGTTTGCACGAGACATGTAAACGATATAAAATATGACCATTTAATATCGAAACAGTTGTTACAACGAAGTTGATTGTATTAAATTAATATATGATATCAACAAAACACATCATTACAAAATGATTAAAGTAATTGAAGTGCGCAAACAACCTTGACTCGTAATAAAAATCAATTTTTTTGACCTTTTACAACTAATTTTTAAAATCGCCTATTACGTAACTCTAATTTCTGTAAAATTGCTGAAAATTACTGACCCAATGTAAAAAAAAAAAATTGAAAACATGTTGCAAGACAATTTTTTTAATAGTCCACGTTGTTTTTACATTACATCGTACATCGTACAAACTCAGTTTTTGAAACAAACTGCACCATGAATGCCTTAGAACTTTAATACAACTACTCACTTTACTTATATGTATGTGACACAGAATAATAAAACTTCAACAATCCGTTCATTAAGATTACACAAAAAATTTAATAAGACGCGTCAACTGGAAAGTAATTTGTCTAACACGATTCTTCTATAATACATATGACTTAATTAAAAAAAAATAATGATTCGTTTCCATAAAAAATCTAACAATGGACAATTTAAGTTATGTAAAATAATAATCTAATAATATACAATTCCCATTTCAATAATTGGCTGACACTTTTCGGAAATACAAACAGATATCAACTTTACAACCATTTTTAATTTTTTTGCAAATTACATTATTTTGTCCTTATTCAGGTAATCATCCATATCGAAAAATTTGAACAATTACAATAAACATATGTGAATAAATATATTTTTGTCTTTATTATTATGTATGTATATAACCCATGTATACATTATTTAATTATAATTTTTTTCCATTAAAACAACAAATATATCGTTTCAAGCTCATAAACAATCATATTTTTAAATAATATTAGACGGAGAAACAGGGCCATACTCATAATTTATAGTCATAGCTCATAACGTCATATCATATCATCATTTACCTTTCTATTTGTATTCGGTTGAAATAAAGACAATTATTATTATTATTATTATAACTAAAGATTTAAAAGTACTTTTATTTCCCTAAAAAATCACGGGGTGCGCAGCGTGCACGGAGTCATACAGACACAAATTCTGAAATGTATATTAGTTCATTTAGTTCCCAAAACGAACTACTTAATAGATCGTTCGAATCACAGTTCAATTGACCCACCGCTGTACAAAAAAAAGTAGGGTTAAGTCGTGTTTGTCGAAATTATCAATTTTAAATAATGGCAAACAGTCGCTTAGAAAAAATTGGTTCAATATACACTAGGTTTGTACAGTTTACTTTTGAATATGGTGATTTGATACAATTTTGTATTTTTAGAACGAAAGGATTATTAGACTCAGGTGCGATGAAATGGACAGACAGGCCATTATGGTATGATTTATATGAGGCTTTCCCTCCTTTCGAAGAACCTAAGTTTGATCGACCAGCGAAAGATATACCCTTACGTAAAATATTCTACCACGAAGATAAAATTAGAGCGTATGTATGAACAAATGATGAGATTTAACCTACTCGATGTGTTTTAGTATGTTTCATCAAAATAACAAAAATATTGGCGCGATAAACTTATCCAATTTTAAATCCACTACAATTACACAACGCTTCATCGACATTTACAACAAATTAGAGAAACAATATGAAAACAGCGCATCACACGAACAAATTTATGAAGAGTCCATAGATATGTTGAAACAAGAACGAGATAAGAAGAAAGAAAACGACGATTCTATTACTTTGTCGTCGGCTTTCAAAGAAGCCAAAAAATTCAAGAAAGTTGAGCTTGGAAATATTGATTTAAAAGATATTATGAAAGACTAACTTTAATTATAGTAAGTTAGCTGTAGGTACTGTAGGATAATAAAGTAAAATACATTAAAAGCAAATTTTATTAAACAATTTGTAATGCGTTAGCATATTGAAATTCTGGACTATTTTCATATTCACACATATCCAATGCAATTTCACAACTTTCTTTGACAACTCTCTTGTCATCTTCCAAATATTTATTTAAAACTAATAAACAATCTTCCGTTGCAATAGCACCCAAAGCTTCTGCACATTCATGCCGTACCATTTCATTTTCTGAAGGATTTTCCAATGATTTTGATAAAAAGGGTACACTAGCAGCATCTTGTAACTGACCTAACACAAAAGCTACTTCATGTTTAAATAATGCACTACCTTTATTCAAAGCCAAACATAATGCCAAAACTGCTTCTTTGGTACGTAAGTTTCTTAAAGAAAACATAGCGCGATATCTCTTAAACAGGCTAACATTACCATCCAAAAGTATATTTTTTAATTCCTCAACATTGTAACATTCCAGAGGTGGCGCTGGATCAACCGACTTATATGGATTCTCTGACAAGTTAATGTCTGTTACGTTTTCCAACCATTTTATTCTTTCTAAAGCCAGTTCACAGGTCTCAGCTACTTCGATTACTGGGTCATTTAAATACTTCTGTAGAATCATTTTTGAATCAGGTGAACCAATCGCCCCGATAGCTTCAGCTACAATAAACATAAATTACTTTTAATTTCATATTTATTTAATTATAAATTTACCTGCTTCATGTCGTACCATAGGTTCTTGTGTGGTATCTTTTAGCACCTTAATTAATATCGAAAGAGCATGTTCATCTTGCATTTGACCCAAACAATAAGCTAATTCATGTTTTAATAGGGCGGAACTGTCGTCAAAGGCATGATTTATGCATTCGATGGAGACTGGACCGCCGATGTTTTTTAAAGTGAATAATGCACGAAATCTTTCTTTTAATGGGCGTTTTTCATCTGTTAAGACTTTTCCTATGTCTCTAATCTGGGCTTCACTTACATTCATCGTTTTAGTATAACAAATACGTGAAAATAAATTTTACTACAATTTAGGTTATGTATACATCAATAAATTTTGACATACCCATAGATAACACATACTATACACACCTATACCAACCACACTATAGACAGAATACTATACTGCCTATACTTCGTTCAGCTTCGTTAGTGTTATTCCTAAAGCGCTGAAAATTAATATTTCTGAAACTGTAATTTGGTAAAACAATAAAAATGAATGTTTAAGGAGGAACAAAACATTATTATATCAAAAGTTAAATGGAATTATTAAAATAATTATGTTTTAAAATATAAAATGAAAAATGTTTATAAATTTATGAATGATTTCGGTCTAAACTATTGGCAACACTGTTGTATGTATGAAAAACATAACCTTACAAAATGTCTCATATTACCGAAATGGATAAAACTTGTAGAGTATGTATGAGCTATATAAACGAAAATGTAGTGTCGATATTCAAGACTGAATCGGACATTTGTTCGAAAATTATGGCTATATCCAACGTACAGGTACGTAAAGATTGTTATTGAAATGAAGCCTTAATTTAATATCAATTTTAGATCTTGTACGATGATGATTTACCTCAAATTATTTGCTCAAGTTGCACCGAACGTGTAGAAAACGCCTATTTATTAAAATTAAAGTGTGAAGAAACGGATTTATTTTTACGGAGTTACTTAGCATCAAAATTACAGTGTAAAACTGAACATATCACAGTATCTACAGACGACACTGATAACTGCAACACATCGGAAGAAAACTACAAATGTGACCATTGTAAGCAAAGCTTCGATAATAGCTGTGAATTGTGGATTCATTTACAGTCACACAAACAAGATCAGGAACAAAAGAAAAGTACTACATTTGAAACACAAAATATGTAAATAATCATCCTTTAATTTATTAAATTCTAATCAGTTTTGTTGTTAGATCAACTAAAGATAAACCAAGCAAGAAATCAAACATCAAGGTTCAAATGCACACCAATTGCGATGAGAAATTTGATGAAAATAAAAGTTTAAATGCAAGCTTGCTGCATGAACATACAAATGCTGGACATAATGAAATTAAAGAACATAAACTCGACAATACGTTGATATGCAAAGTTTGCAATAAAATTTATTTAAAAACCAGTAATTTGGCCGCTCATATTGGTACGCACACCGACAATAAACCATTTGAATGTAAATTCTGTGGGAGGAAGTTTGCACAAGCTCGTGCTCACGCCAGTCATATGAGAACTCATCTGAATTTGATCGAGAGGCCCCATTGGTAAATTATTTGACTGTATCTTAATTTAATTATTAATAAAAAACAGTTGCAAGATTTGTAATAAGGAATATGCCGAAGAGGAACAATTAAAGAGTCACTTGAAGAAACATTCGCTTCAACCTTTTGTTTGTACAATTTGTGGGAAAAGTGTCGCATGTTCGAGTAATCTTAAGTCACATATGCGACTCCATACGGGTGACAAGCCATATTCTTGTCATATTTGTGGTGAGAGATTCGCGCAGAGCAACACACATAGCTATCACATGAAGAAACATTTAGGGGAGAGACCATTTGCATGTGAATCTTGTTCGAAGTCCTTTACAACCAACGGACAATTGTTAAATCATAAAAGGGTGCATACTGGGGAAAGACCTTTTGCTTGTAATGTTTGTCCAAAGCGTTTTACGCAAAAGGTCGCTCAGAAAGTACACATGATGATGCATACAGGAAATAAACCGCATCTTTGCAGTATTTGTGGGAAAAAATACACTCAAAATTATAATTTGGTGCAGCATATGAAAACTCACTCTGGTTGGTGTAAAATACAATGAAAACTAAATATAAAAATAAATATTTTAACTTTCAGGAGAAATGCAACAATGTAGTGTTTGTGGAAAAGGCTACACAACAAGAGGAAATCTCGCCGCTCATATGAAAACCCACACCGGTTTCAAACCCCATGTTTGTAACATTTGTAAAAAAGGTTTCTATGTCATGAATAAGCTTGAGAAACACATGCGAACACATACTGGTGAAAAGCCCTATAGTTGTTCATTTTGTACGAAGGGATTCACAAGCTTTGATAATGTAAAAATGCATGAACGTATACACACAGGGGAGAGACCTTTTCAATGTGAGGTGTGTTCTAAAGGATTCGTAAATAAATCACAACTAATTGTCCATACAAAATCACATACAGGACAAAAACCTAATGTCTGTAAAATGTGCTGCAAGAGTTTCACAACTGCTTATGATTTATCAATACATTCGAATAAATGTGCTAGTAACATAAAATGATTATTTTCTTTATTTGTAGGTACTATTAATTTTTTAATTTGGAATTGTATTTTGTAAAAATAAATGAATTTCATCAAGATATAAAACATATTTTTTTATTATATTTTACGTGTTTATGTTTCATATTTTTAGAATCTTTAATAGCAACAGATTTTATGAAAATTCCCCGAGTCAATGTATGCCAACTATAATTTATAACATGATCACCAAATGATTGGTCATTAATAATAAAAACTGTCTAAAATGACATTTGATAACACTTTGTCAATATTTTAAATGTTTTTCTATGGTTACAAAAAGATACATTTCATTTACAATTATTATTATAAAAAGAACAAAATGATGACAGTTATATAGCCGATTTTTAACAAACCATTTTAAAATGGGGAATGTTTTTAAATGTTTAGAAAAAATCAAAAATTCCGACAAACCACCTGTGAAACCAATAATACTGTCCATTCAAGGATCCACAGCAACAACAGGAAGCAATCAATCTACTTTATCGTTTCTTTCTTTAAATCAATCTGTGCATACAAACTTAAAATCAGAATTCAATTGGTCGAGAATTCAGAGCATTTATTTGGGATGCAGCAGTAGTTTGGATGATGATCTGCATCTGTCATTACCCATGGTAAAAACTGTTGAAAAGTTGTTCGACATTCTTGAAGACGACTTAATTTTAAATTGCAGGAAAATATGTCTGAGGTAATAAACGTGCATTTATGAAGATACACATTAAAACTTTATTTTAGTATAGCATTTCTGGGAAAGAAATTTACAGCAAAATTTAACGAATCTGCCGAGTTATCACCAAACGTATTTCGAATTAAAGATATTAGTAACAGAATGGCTGCACACGTTATAAGTGTTATTAAATTACACAGACTTATTTTAATTGCATTTGAAAATGACATTAAACAGGCACAGGAAATTTTGGATTTGGTCGCTTTAAGTCACATTGTAATGAATGTTACACCTTCAGATTTCAAGGTACAACAAAACGAATACTTTAATATAAATATTCATTCATAAATTTTTTAGTTATTGGATATTGCAATAGAAAAGTTCTTACTTAGATCGAAATTAATTGACGAAGACACTATAAAAATAATCATAGCATATTTTAGTTTAATAACTAATTACATATGTAAATACATAGAACAAAACAAAGAACACAGTTTAGTAAATGATATGATTAGTACTGATACAGAAGATACTGATAAACGAAGAGGTAATTACAAACGATGCTAAATTCACTTATAAATACTTTGTTTATAGAACATTTAAGACAGTTGCGAAAATGGAGAGTCCTTGTGGGAAAACTTCGATTGGATACGTGTACTTATATTGAAGAAATCGTACAAGGAAATACCAATAAAGATATACCTCTCGAACAATCTAAATCTTTTAAATTTAAGAAACAATGTCCTTTGGGCAATGTTAGAAATATATACAATGATTAAACAAAACTTAGCTTTATTTAATGTGTAATTTCCTTTGATGTAAAAAAATCATTATAAAATATTAAATATATTCGCCTGCCAGCTTACTTTTGGAAATAAAGGTGGAAACCGGTACTGCATTTCTAAAAATTCTAAATTTTGTCTCATTGCTAAAAGTTCTGGAGTTTGATTTGCTTGCAAAGAATTTAATTCCGGTGGCCAAATAATCGACACATTCTCCTTCATATCTTTTTGTAAGTTACTCAATAAATTTTGTAATTCAGTAGCTATTTCCAAACCATCGGTTTTGAATTCTATCAACAGAAAACAAAGTTGACGAACATCAGAACCCAACGTAAAAATTTCTTCAATTAACTGGTGAAGAGCTCGCATTAACGCTATATCTTCATAGTATCCACCTACTCTCAAATCGTGTTTTCGAAGATCCTCTTTACGCTTACTTCGCGATGATAAAGCTGAACTTCTAGTTCTGAAATTCGTTTAAATATTTAATACAAAAAAAAATTATTTAATTAGCAAGAACCTACCTTGATGTGATTGCTGTAGACATTCCACTTACAATACTTTCAGCATACATTGCACCGTTCGTAGATTCAATCCCCTCATTCGACATTACACAATTTGAAAAACATTTCTGAACTTTTGAATTTCTTATTACGTTCAATCGATCCCTATATTGTGTAAATAAGCTTTGGGACGACGTTAATTTTTCACGAATACAATTTGCATAATGAAAAGTATTGGGTAGTATGTCAGTTTCTGAAATAAATGTAAAAACATTTAAATATTTAAAACGGAAATAAAATTACCCAAGAGATCCAAACGTTTAAACCCATATGCCACTCTTACCGCATCTGAAAAATATCTACCTCGTAGCAGTGCATCAACGGCTAATTCACAATCTTTTAAATATACTTCATACAAAAAGCTCGCGTCTTTATAGTTGTTTATTTTTACAATATTTTCTGCAATTTCCGTTATATGATTTAATTTCTTTATGCCAGTTATGTTCAATTTTTCAATTAAGGTAATAGCATCTTGCCATTTACTACATATCTTATACTCTTCTAAAGCCTCTTCAAATAATCCAACGTGATTAAAAACAACACCTGCCTCTTCGTGCAAATTTTGCTTGCTTAAATGTTTGCCGTATGCTTTAGAAACGTCGTTGAGGAATATTTTACTACGCATAGAAAAAATATATAAATCTTTCCATAAATTATGTTGCTGTGCATACTGACAAAGATAATCTAAATTTTCTAATTTTTCAAAATTCTCTGTATTTCTTGCAAGATATTGCATAGCAATGGCATAATTTCCTACATGATTATTAATTTTAAAACGTTTTTCGTTATCACTTTTGCTCGATTTAAATTCACCGAGCAACTGTTTATAATATTTGGGATCAGTTGTCGAGTTTTCAAAGACATATTCGGCAAATTCAATATCGTAAGTTAACAGTGCTTCTCTAGTTACTTCATCGTCGATGAAATATAATTTGAGACATTGCAGTCCATCCAATATGATTTTTTTACAATCAGATAAATCGTGGAAGTTGTATAATTCTTTAAGATAACACATTGCATACTTTATACCATCCACGTTTATACATGCTATCATTATGACACGTATGTAAAATGTAATGTCTTCATTGTGTACATAAGAAATGATTTTTTCACATATTTTCTTCTTTTTATTTTCTATTACTTTTACGTCGTTATAAACACAATTTTTATAAGTAGTTAAGAACACGTTTTCATCCACCAACTCCAATAAGAAATTAATGATTAAATTAGGCGAGTTTACTTGTGATAAAAATTCGTCGACGTTGTCTAAAAATCTTTCTCCATTTAGATCGACTAATAAATTACTATTTAACTTTTCTAAACGTATTAATTCAAAACTTTCATGCCATTTATTCAAACGTAATAAATCTTCGAGTTTGTCAATGACAATTATTCGACAAGAAATTATTTCCAAATTACCCCTGGGCATTTGTAAAATTACCATGTGGTTTTGGGGGATTGTAGTTATCAATGTACCACCATTCTCGAGAGATCTTGAATAGCAATTTTTAAGTGAATCATAAACAGATATTTTATCTAAATCACTTTTTATCAATCGAACACAATAAATTCTGTCTAATGTTGTAAGTAATAAATATTTATTATCGACTGTAAATGATGTAACAGAATTTGCTATAAGAATCCCATTAATAAAAAACTGATTCAATATGTCAATACAGAAAATGTATAATTTTTGATCTACTGTAGCAAAATCAACCATAATTACACTGGTCTGAAAATCATTTTTTATTTCGTTATCATTAAGGAAAATTTTTGTACCACTACAAAGTTTCAATGTTTTATCATCAATAAAAGATATATGATTGACATTAAATTCAATATCTTTAATTTCAATTAATTTACCATTTAAATCATATTCTAATAAATTTTCAGTGCCCGTTCTGTTATTTGAAGCAACTGTAAGTAATTTACCATCAGGTTTCCAATAAAAATGATGCAAATTTAATGGATAATGTAGATAATCATCAGTTACCTCTAAAGTAAATTCGTTAATAATATCATCATCTTTATAATTTAACACATAACAATGATTTGCACAGTCGATTAATAAAACTTTAAAATTATCCGGACAAAAAACAACATGACTGACAGGTTGCTTCAATACATTTTCTATTTCGGCATAAGGCGGAGGAATTACACAATTTGCAAAATTATTTAACATAATTGCATTCCCATTTACAACAATATTTGTTCCTTTATTGTTAACTTTTAATGGACTTAGATGTACTTTATACACAAATTTATAAAACACAACCTCTGTTATCGTCGACACTATTAGTTGAAATAGATTATTCATATATTCCGACCACTGAAATGTAATTAGTGGATTATTTTCGTTGAATAATAGGCGCTGCTTCAACATCCATTTATAATTGCTCATAGTATATAAACTTAGATACGATTGGTTGTTAGTTTTTTGATGAACAGCCAGTACATCACCAGTGTTATTCCATTCTAAATTTTCGACTTCAACCTAGAAATCAATTAGAAAAAAAATTATGAGTTTCTTTTTTAAATTTATACACTTGCCTGATCGTAAAGACAAAAACTATGTGTAGATAAACCATTTTTTTCAAATATTGTAATCCTCATTTTATCAGTCCATGTAGGACAAGCTATCATATTTCCTTTACATTTCCATGCAATAGCTGATTGTAATCCAGCTAAATCTTCACTAGCATAACTTAACGTACACGGAGCTTTGTATACTTTAAATGCTCTTTTCCCTTCATAAAAATAATTCACCAGAAATAATTCTCCATCGTCTCTCCAGATTATTCGAGGACAAATATCAGTAACTTCTCGACATGGAACTAAAAATTATATGTAGAGAAGCAGTAATCTTCTCATATACTCATGCACATACTTTCTTCATTTTTAACCTTCTTTTTTCCCTCAGATCCACGAAACTGAGTTTCTTTCGAACCCCAACCAACATTATAAGATCCACTTATTTTGTCGTTAATATTACTCTCACCCAAACATAATAATTTTTTGCCTATAAAATCTACCGAAAATGTTAAAACACGACCATCAACAGTAGCTACTGCAAGTATTTCTTGTGATGGAGACCATTTAAGAACTGCAAATTCTGTTGGACATTCCACAACATCAACTTGTCCTGTATCTAAGCAATGATATACGAATTCTTTTCCTGTGCCAAAAAACACTATATTTTCTAGAACAACGTAACACAATTCTGTTACACATTCGTATTCGCACAAAAGTGTTCTAGTTAAGTTAATCTTACAATATTTATAAACTAACTTATCGATTACCGCATATATAATATCATTAATAACAAGCGTTTTTGTTGCTCCTTTTAATGTGTCACGAATGTTAATTGCGTTAAGTTCATACAACTCCAAATTTTTCATCTTGCACGTTTTCTAACCTATATTTCTAAACTTGACGTTAAAACAATAGCACACTCTATTGACAGTTTTTTTAAATAAGTTTATGAATTTAGATTTACAATATTTATATATTTATTTGTGGTTTTAGTTGTCTAGAAACATTAATTTTTAATTCTAAATATACTGATGTTTATTTATTTATTATTAACCATGTAATAATATTCCAAAAATAAATTAAGAATGAAACTTTCTATATTCTTAGGTATCTACATTACCGACATTTTATACCGGCCTGATAATTTCTTGGCGGTATTTTTACTTACGATTAAAATTTCAGTATTAGTATTGTTTCATGTAAACTATTTTCTTTCTTACAACTATTTTATCAGCACACGTATATTTGCCAAGTGATGGATATCGAATCTAAAACATTTGTAAGATTTAATTTTAAGGTTATGTATAAATTGACTTTTTAATTTATAGATAATACCAAATGAATTGTGTAGAAGAGCTGGTATAGCTACAGTTTGTCGTCCCATAAACGAATTTGGGATATTTGCGTGGGTTTGTAAAAAATCATGTCACGGAGACAAACCTAGTGATTTTGCTCCAGCAGATTCATCTGTTTTTAATTTACGACAACATGTTGTGTTATTTCAACCGATATTAAAGAAACTTGTTAATGAAGCTAACGGCACATTTTTAAGAGTGCAAGCGTTGGTCAGTAACACATCTGAAAAAACAGAATTAATTCAGCTAAGTTTACAATATCGATCAATCATAAGAGCTTGTTTAGAAAACCTTCAAGATGAAATTATGCGATCCGAAGGCTATTATCGAGAAGAGTTACAAAACTATGTCACAATTTTTTATTCTGTGGAGTGTGTATGGCATTTATGTGAAATATTATTTGTGGATAATACACCAGGTAATTATAATCATATGATAAAATATCG
The DNA here is from genome assembly GCA_018397195.1 of Lethrus apterus. Classification (NCBI taxonomy): domain Eukaryota; kingdom Metazoa; phylum Arthropoda; class Insecta; order Coleoptera; family Geotrupidae; genus Lethrus; species Lethrus apterus. Next base: position 11,233 of record JAFFZR010020559.1, on the reverse strand, counting down.
ATGAAATATTAATACTTTAGGTAACATTATCCTTCCACATTTATTGGATTGGGTTCGTTTCCACTTTCCAAAGTATGAAAGGAAAGCTGCAAGCTTATTGGGTGGAGATTTGATTGGAATAGAATCACACCCCGATTATTGGGAAACAGTTGTAGGTTCTTTATTACAAGGAAGAATAGAAGTAGTACGTGCATTACTAAGACTACATTCATCTGCTGATAGCAATCCATTTAGATTAGTCGATCAAACATTAAAATGTATGCCCACATACACCATTTATGGGGGTCTTTCTGCACCAGAATTTAATTTACAATGGAAACATTGGTTGCTCGATACACAGGCCAAAATTGATGCAAAATTGTTTATTTCTGAGAGGAAATTGCATTTGATTATGAGGCTTGTGGTAGGGGAAGAACTTGCTTGGAATGAAATTCAACAGCAGTGTGAAGCTTGGTATGAGTTAATGGCAGCTTGGTTACTTTTTAGAGAGCCCACTGTAAAATCCTTCGAGTTGGGACAATTTGCGAAGAAGTGTATTACAAAAATGGGTGTAAGGGATCATATGAAACATTTAGATAGAGTACTTTTAGCTGCAATGGAGATGGATATTTTACAAGTAAGTTAATTGCTATGGATTTCAATTTCAATCTCTTTGGATTCAGTTTATTCATTTTTTATATCTTTTGGAAATGATTATGTCTATGAAAAGCTGTAGATTTCTTTCTAAAAACAGTTCAGACATTCCTGTAGAAATTTTTTTTAAATTGTATTTTTTCAATGCAGTATTTTATGTTCTAGTATTTTTATGCCTCATTTGAACCTTGTTCGGTTTTAGTGTACATATATGAAGATGTGACACAAAGCTCTACATGTAATTCTCGAATGAAATCATAAAATGAAGATTATATTATTACATTAATGATAACCATGATAAATTTAGGACGTAATTCTGATTATGATTTCATTTTTTTAACGTATTTTACAATGTTTGCAACATAACTATTTAATTCATTAGGTAATTAAAGAAATACAATACATGACAGAAAATGGTTGGTTTGTTACACATTTAACCGATCTGTTATATCACTCTGGATGCTTGGACATTTTGAATGAAAAACAACCAGGAGCTTTGTATGTTCTACATTAATAATTATATCTTTTATAAAATAACTCCTTTCCTAGATTGGCTGGAAAACTTCGTGAATCATTTTTATTAGATTACGGAACGCTTCTAATGGGACACAATTCATTGTGGCAAGTAGGTTTAAGTTATCTCGATCATTGTCCATCAGATGGCGTCAATACTATAGCATTATTACTGCCTCGTTTATCGTTGAAATCAGAAGCAAGAATACAGAAAATTTGTCGTGAAGCTACTAAACGTGATTTGTTACATATTGGTATGTTGATACAATTCACATTATCAACAAAAAAAGTTTTTTTGTTTACAGTGCAGTCAATTTGTAAAGTGCAAGGAATGATCTCGTTAAAGCGAGGAAGGCTAGGAAATGCTTTAACTTGGGCTTTAAAATCTCAAGATGCGGGCTTCACCTCATTTTTGTCAGATAAATACCTTCAAGAATATAGTAAAAACGGAAAATTGCAAAATATTGATCTTTTAGATAACTTGGGATCGTGTATGCTTGCAAGTGATCGATTAATATTTTTAGGTATAAACTACCATTAAATTTTTTGTATGTTAATTTATTTACTTTTAGGAAAATATTGTGAATTTCATAAAATGTATCAGTCGAAAAATTACAAAGAAGCCGCCAGTTTACTAATTTCCCTGATAGCTTCGCGAATTACACCGAAATAGTATGTATAAAATATTAAAAACTTTACGAATTGAATTTTATTTTCTAGCTTTTGGATTACTATGCTTACTGATGCGTTATCGTTGTTAGAGAGTGATCAGTTAATAATGTCTTCCAATGATACATTTACTTTGTTACATTTCTTGGAAGAAAACTCCAAATTGCCGGAATTAAATGATAAAATAGACCTTATAAGATTAGCAATAGCAAGGAATTTAGGAAAGGCTTTATTGTTTGAAGCACAAAGAAAATAATTAATTTAAATGTTTTTATCTTGTCTTATTTACATTTTTTAAATAAATATATAACATTTATAAATTTGATTGAATTATTATAAAAAAAAATAATACTGCATATAAAAATATAAATAAATAAAAATCATATTGTAAAATTAGATAATACTTGTATGCATTGATGGTTTATAGTTTCTTGTGAATCATATACAAAGCTAGCGTTAAAATATGTCTCTTCCATTATCATATGCATCCAGTGTTTGGTATCTAACCACATACGTTCATATGGTAATTCGTCATAAGTGAACCATTTTGGTTTCATCTCTTCGGTTTCTTGGGGATCACCGTTTTTTGTCGTAACAAAAATGTAAACAATTCTATTGTCACATCGTTCGGTATTTTTATATTTTATGCAACCGAGACATTTCATACATTTCTCATCGACGTCCAGGTTACTTTCCTCCTTTAATTCACGCACGGCTCCTTTAACTATGTCTTCGTTTTCTTCAACTTTTCCACCGAAACCGTTCCACTTGTCTACTCCGAAACCTCTTTTCTTAAGTCCTAGCAAAACAAGACCGCCGTTTTTCACAAATATCAATGTGTATTTTTTAAAACCATTTTTTTCGTTTGTACTTTCACACATTCTTTTAAATAGGACGTGCACTTATCTAAAAATGAACATTTTTACATAAAATGTGTGATCTTTTTAAAAAAGTAAATAAGAAAGTTTAGAGAATAGAAATTGAAACCAGTTTAAAGAAAGATCCACAGTGGATCCGGTATATCTTAAGAATCTATGGCAAGGCAAGGCAAGAATCTACCGAGTGGAATACAGACCAACCAATATAGTCTTGATAGCAAGAACTTTAAAACAATAGATGTAAGCAAGAGAAAAACTATAGAAGTTGGAAGAACATTGTTGAACTTATTACATGTTTATTTAGTGACTAGCAATTTTATTTTATTATATTGGTTACAATACACATGTTTTTAAGCCATTGCATATATAATTTCTTTTCCTTCTCATAATTCCTTCTATCGCTTCAATTTAATAATTATCAACGCTAATTACCTCCAGTATAACGTTATTTGTAACGTTTGAAGAAAAAGTGGCAGAATTTCCTATTGATAATACATGTTTGTGTTTATTGCTGACTAATTAATGACTGATGAATGACGCGATACAGATAATTTTTCCTTGCTGTTTTAAAATCGATTTCATTCTGTCATATTGAAATTTTGTGGTATACATAAAAGTTTAGTTACCGACGACAACCCGACGACAAAAAAAGTGCCTAATTATCTAAAACCTGTAAGTAAAGTGGAAATTGTTTTAAAAGTTGGTGAAAATTCGGTAAAAGGAAACGTTTAAAACGTCAATTGTCGTTTTCTAATTTTGTACGTCTCAGGCAGCCATGTTTACGTTAATGTCAAGAAGGATGAGTGGTGTCATCGTTTTGTGATACAAAAGAAATTAGTTAAGTTTTATAAATTAATAGTGATCCAAAGTGGTTTTATATTTTTACAAGATTTTATAGTGATTTTAAACGTTTATCGGACGTGGAATTTTATTAAGTGAATTGACAAATATGTAAGTATGTACGTCAAAAATGTTTTGTTGGATTTGCCTGGTAATTGTTAAAACTATTTCGTTAATATGTGATTTACGTGCTTATAAATGCTTAATTACGCACTAAGGCTATTTTTAAAATATCGATTTTGCATAATTAGCATACGCAGTTAATTAGTATTAAATTATATCGAGTTGATAATAAAAAAAACGCCTTGTAAATAAAAGAAAGCTATTTTTAACCTATTTTCGATGGTACTGTCAAAATACAAGGTCATTTTTTTCGTGCCTGCTGTGACTTTAATTTTTCAGATATGGGTCACATGAATTTTCTATCAAAAATATAAACATTTACTCATAACTAATTAATCTCTCACACAATACTTACAAGAGTTCAAAACTCAGTCACAGATTGGCACAGTAAATTGGGTCATGGTAGTTTTCACATTCTTTGAAAACTAAATTAAATATAGTTTTAATCCTGAAATCGAAATAGCATTTTGACTTTAATTGTTGTCTTTTTGTGTACAAAGTATTGATGTTTTAATCTAGATGTTCAGTTATCTTTTTATCCATTGATATTAAATTACATTTTGATTATATCATTTATGGTAAACATGCTCACAAGAAACCTACAGTAATAGTAGTAATAATAGCGATAGCCTCAGTTTTAAACATTTCATTTATTAAATACATATGATATTATTTTTAGATACTGTAAACTCAGGACAGACTTTTAATATTGTAGATAAGAAATTACTTTATTGTGCTGGTGTTTACTCAGCATTTATAATTAAAAGTTCACTTCGTTTACCGTTACATTTTTAAGTAGGTACATAATTGATTGCAACAAAGATTATTTTAATCCGTTTAAAACAGGCTGAATATATTGATTTTTTTTTTTAATTAATAGATGATTTTTACGTTGATATCTGAAAACATATAAGTGTATATGCTAGCAGTATTTAAGTAAAATTTATTTATTTTTTAACAGATGTTTAATTAAAATACAGACGCTGCCTGTCTTGGAAAAGCTGGTTCAAAAGCAAATGTAAGTTTTTCTTACGATATGATTAGTTAAATTGGTTTATTTTTTGTGTTACAACCTCTTGCGTGTAAGTCATATTGTGTTGTGTGATCGTAAATAGATGGCATTGTTAAACGTAATCTTGGTGGTGTATTTACGATTTTGTATTTGCATTAATTCTAATTACTAATTCTCACCATTTGCCCATTTCTCAACCCTTTTCAGTATCAAACATTTTGTTTTAAATTTATATTTGTCAGAAATATATTTGGTATCAAAATAATCCACAAAATTAATACTCATAGCAATACTCTTCATGAGTGTTTCTTAAGAAACTAAGATTTTTCCACCATTAGAAACATTTTCAAAGAAGACTAAGACTATTATTTTTATGACTATCACTAACATTGTTTTTTCAGTACTCGACATATTTGAACAAACCAGGACAGACAGTCGATAATCGGATAGTTTTCTACCTGTACAATTTTCATCATTAAACTTGAGAGTCATGTCAGAGGTATTTATGAAATATTCCAGCTTCATCATTATAAATGATTAAATTTTCTTTATTCTGTTCACTTCTTACACTGACTCCTTTTCATTTATTCTTCGACAAAATTTCAATAAAAAATTTTCTTCTTTAATTACAAAACATTTCTCTTTACACTGTGAAATAATTCTATTCTTTTCACACTCTATAATTGTTAAATTGCATCTGCATGTGACTGTGACAAACTTTATTTCTGCCATTTGAAACGATTTATTCTTTTTAACCAATCAGTTTTAAAATTTTTGTTTCTAGATGAAGAAAAGCCACGATATGCAAGTGAATGTAGCTGGTCTTCGTCGTAATTTGAAAAATTTAGCTCACAATTATTCAGATGCTCAACGCAAAGTACGAGAAGCGACTTCAAATGATCCGTGGGGTCCCAGTAGTACTATTATGGCAGAAATAGCCGACCTTACTTATAATGTAGTGGCTTTTACGGAAATCATGCAAATGGTTTGGAAGCGATTAAACGATCATGGGAAAAACTGGAGACACGTTTATAAAGCACTTGTTCTCTTAGAATATCTTATAAAAACTGGTTCTGAGAAAGTCGGGCAACAGTGTAAGGAAAATATTTTTGCTATAAAAACTCTTAAGGATTTTCAATATCTCGAAGAAGGTTTGTTGTTTGTAAATTTTGGTTGTACATATTGATTTTGTTTTGTTTTAAAGGTAAAGATCAGGGGCAAAATGTACGTGAAAAAGCGAAGCAATTGGCTAATTTATTACAGGATGATGAGAGATTACGTAATGAACGAGCTCGGGCTTTGAAAGCAAAAGAAAGGTTTGCACAAACTGCAAGTGCGTTTGGTAGTGATGGTGGTCTTGATACGCCTACTAGCCCTAAATATCCAGCGTTTAGAGGAGACTGGAATACGAGCAGAGACAGTGGTAGTATGTACATTAATGTTTTAAAATTGTGAAATTCTATCAATGTGTTAACTATAGACTAATGAAATATTTTTTGTATAATTAAAAAAGGTGCATGTTCAGGTGAGCTACCAAGGGAATTAGAAGTAGCAAGACCTCAAACTGCTGGTGAAGAAGAATTACAATTGCAGTTAGCTTTGGCTATGTCTAGAGAGGAAGCTGAACAAGAGGAACAAAAAAGAAGATCAGATGATGTAAGACTGCAATTAGCTTTAAGTCAAAGCCAACAAGATTTTAAAAAGTAAGTTTCGTTCATGTTTAACGTCGATGTTACATTCTTTTTACTCAGAGCAACTCTAGAGATTCCTACCCAGCAAAGTCATATGGTGGATCTACTTGATGTAAATTTAGGAGATCCGAATCCTGTTGATCCTTGGGGTTTACCACAACCACCTCGATCTCAGGTATTGTAATTTAATTTGTAATCATTATTTAATATTCTAATATTTCAGCACAATTCAAGTCCTTGGCAAGCAAATCCTTTACATTCACCATCAAATCAAGGCGTTGCAGGTGACCCATGGAAACCAACGATGGCAAGCCCGAAACCTGCGGATCCGTGGAGCCCAAAAAATACAGCAAGTATTCTTCCCGAGACCGCTATTCGCAGTGATCCTTGGTCTCCAACGAGTCACAGTTCTTCGACGGATTTAGATGAGTTTGATGCTATTACAAATAGAAATCGTTCGCCTCCACACACAAACGGAACGAATAATAATACATCAGATCCATTTGAATTAAATTTATTAGGGGATGCTTTGCCGTTAAGTTCTGGCATATCTATGGGTGCTACTAAAAAGACGCCCCATTCGTTTTTGGGAGAAAATTCTGCACTCGTAAATTTGGATAATTTAGTTACAAGTATGATACAAGTTTTTTTATATATATACAGTTTAATAATGTTTTTGAACAGGTAAGCCTGCTAGCACGACAACTACTGCAAATCCATTTTCTGATCCACAAACCCCTAGTAGACCTGTTTTTAATCCACCTCCACCAAAACCCTCTATGAATGAAATCAAACAGACACCTTTCATGGCCAGTCCACAGTTTGGCGCTTCCGCGACGCCTCCTTACAATCCAAGCACTGTAGGTTATGGATCAACAACGACATCATTTGCAAGTAATGGACAATTCGGTTCGACGTCACCGGCGTTTGGGGCAAATGGTGCATATGGACCGCAAGCTCAACCCATTCAGGATCCCTGGAAACCTGTACCTAGTAATAATAGTCAGTTGGGGGCACCGTGGATGAAACCAGGTGAAACAGCAAATCCATTTTTGTCTTAACGTTTTTGGAAAGAATTGTTTTATTTGTTTTCGGTGAGTTTTTGTTTATTTTAATTATTTTGTCATTTTATATTCTTTTTATTTTTTATTTTGCTTAAACATTATTAATATTTTTTTGTTTTTCAGGTTACACATTTCATTAGTAACACAAATGACGGTAATTTTAATTTATTTAAACACCAGTTAAAATAAATCTTTTTTATTAGATTTGTGTATTACAGTGGTGCAAATATATTTAAAAACACTTTATGATTTATACGTCTGGATTTTGTATCCTTTTTGTAAATTGTAGAAAAATCCACTAATCTTTATACGTATTTAAACGAACTTGTATGGTACTATTATATTGTAATATTTATATAATGCAATGCTTTCATGCAAAATATTAAATGTGATGCGTTTGCTCATAAAATATATTTTTTCACTTTGTGTCTTACGATATCTAGCTGTGCGTTATTGCAAAATTTTACATTTTTATCAACACCTAATGTTTTTAAGTAAAGTCTCAAAAATTAATATTGTTTAATGTATCTAATAATTTTTTAAACAAACTACGTCTGATTTTCAAGCTTCAAAATACGTCAAGTTATAGACTGATAAGTAAGGTATAATATACCTTTAATATAAGTGTTATTCTTTACATACCTATTTATTATCGTGAAAGTTTTTAATGCAATAAAATAGATTAATATATCATATGTCTCTTAGAACATCATAAATTTGAAAGCATTTAAAATTTATTTAATAAAACTGACTGGTGTGCAAATTTTTATTATAGATAGTCTATTATTATTGAGAGGCAGTATTACATTAGACATTTTATCACAACTAATTATGAATATTATATAATTTATAACATACAATACATAGATACATACATAAGCAATGCCTCAAGAAATAACTTGGAAAATTAAGGTCTCGTAAAATGTCATCAAACATCTTTTTCTTATACAAAGTGGTAACATATTATACTACGTACATACGCAGACACTTAAATATCGAAAGTTTTGTCTTGTACTCTACAGTGTGTTAACATCATTTAGTACATCAAATGTCTGATCTAGACCATATCTAGACACTAAAATGTCTACGTATATATTTGTAGCTTTATATCTGTATGCAGCCTTTAGAAATTATTAATAAATATTTTTTTTTTACATAAAATATTTAAATATATCTTGTGCACCTAAGATATTTTTTCATATTTGTATTTTTTTTTTTTTTATAATTAAAACTGCCAAGGTATTATTAATATTTATTAACTATTGCATGCAATGAAATCATTTCGAGTACAAACATTTACTAAACACATTTTGCAGATTTTACCTCATTGCATATTTTTTTATATTAAAAATGGAACAAATGTTACTTGGGATAATACAAACAATTAGTGAGATAATGTATAAAATTGATTTTCGATTTCATTTTTTCCATTTTTCACATAATTTTATTTATATTATTTTGTTAATATTAAGTATATTTTATTGTATATAAATAATTTGAATTATATAATAATACATAAGGTATGTAAATAGTATTAACATTATTTTATTTAAGAAAATTTCATATTGTAATATAAAATGGATTAGGCATTATTTTAATTAAGGGTTAAAAGGAATATTGTATCATTATAGATATTTTCACTTACATTGATATGAGAAATAAATGTAATATTATATATTTTGTACATTTTTTTTAGAAATTAGCCACTGGAAACATTTTTTACGTTCACATTAAAATAAATTAATTATATAGGTCATTATGTTCGATAGATAACCAGTTTAAAAGAGCACCTTTATGCAATCTCTTTTTTTTCCAATCGATTAAATTATTTTGTAGCATTATTTGAATTTGAAAATGAAGCTTCAATACTACTGTAATCTACAAAGTTCAATATTTTATATAAATAACTTTTAAGGACTTCTTTGTTTTCTGTAAAATTGAAGTAAACTCTTGTTGAAGTCAATAGCAAAAGTAAATTCATTTCAGAAGCAAAGTTACTAAAACATTGAAATAAAATATATATACATTCAGTTACTACTAGTCCGATCTTCTGCAGGTGATTCATTTGCTGCATTAACTGATACGGGTGGTAAATAATATGCTTTTATCAAACTGTGCAACCTAGCAACTTCAGAATCTTCTCGTTCGAGACTTCTTAACATCTGTGCAAATTTGATAATACCTTCTCTTCCGTCAGGGTATCCGAATTCTTTAATGGTATCTATTTGGATTTGCATCACAATCGGAAAAAGATACTGCATCATCTTCAACATTTCGTTCCCAACGTTATCTCTAGCTTCATCTAATTTTTTAACATTTTCGGGAATTTGCAACGCTTCTAAAGTTTTATTCAATATTAAAATTGCGAGATCGTTTGTAAGCACCGGAATATTTTCCAACTTTGACATGATTTTAAGGTTATAGTCACTTTTGAAACGAACATAACCTTATTCTTCTGTAAGTCGTTTGTAGAAAGCTGATATACATCGAATTAAGTTTTTCGATGTATTGGTTCATTTGAAGAAGTAAATTTGCATGTTATTATTGCTTTGCTTGGCTTTTAAAAAAACCTTTGCTGCAAAACATTTTCTGTGGTGTGTATTAATTCTTTTATGATACATTTAATCCCTTATTTTTTTGGTTATGTGTTGGTATAAAAACTACAAATATTTAATACTCGGATAACGTTTGCATTTTTAAACATTAGTATTTATAGAAAATGGAAGCTGTTGATATACAGGCTGTAGAATCAAAATTAAGCGACGTTACCGTAACTGCTATACCAATTACACCGAAACAATCGCAACAGCCCGGCCAGTCAAAATATGCCCAGTTGCTTGGTGTTATTGAAGAGATGGGTCGAGAAGTACGACCAACATATGCAGGCAGTAGAAGTTCTGCAGAAAGATTGAAACGAGGTATTATACATGCCAAAATTTTAGTACGTGAATGTTTAATAGAAACTGAAAGAAGTGCACGCCAATGATTGATATAATATACTTTTAGTTTATGTTTGTGAATTGACCAATTCATAGATTGTTAATGTACATAATGGATATTTTCACCATAAGGTTTGTAGTATACAGTGTGCATAGCATTTTGTAATTATTATAGATTAGTTTTGGTAATCTATTTCATATTAAGAGTGTTGTTTCTTTGCACAACCGGTTTTTAGAATTATATTTGTATTTTTACATAAACCAAAACAGAATCAGGTATTAGAGTACAAAGATGTAAATATTAAGTACAAATGATTTACATTGACATGTATATTTTATATAAATGGGATAATAAAGTATCTTTTGATGAAATTTAAAATTAACAAATTTGTATTCTTAAAATTATGAATGTAAACATGTCCAATAGTCAAGTTTTTGATATTTTTTAGTGTATAATGGTTTATTTTAAAATACACTATAAATCAATGATTTATGGTGTATTTATTTGTTTATGTGTATGATTTATGAATCTATGTATCTTTACTATCAAAATTCATCCTTCAAAAGTATTATTAAAGATTGATAATATAACAATTTTTCGTTATGCTCTTGATTTTTCATCTGAATGAATATTTCTGTGTACATTCAAAGGTCATGTTACCTTGATACCAAATATATTTTTGCATATATATATATATCTATATTAATAAAAATGAATTTGCAAAATGTCCGACGGAGCATCACTTGAGAACGGCTCGACCGATTTGGCTGATTTTTTTTTTGTTGTGTTCGTAATTGTCAGGACAAGGTTTGTATGAAAGAAAATTTTTGGAAAATCCACGGAAAAAGTCGGAAATTTTTAGCGTATTTT
>JAFFZR010020558.1:0-34494 GCA_018397195.1 Lethrus apterus | reverse complement strand
TTTTTTACATTTATAAATAGCTTAAAGATAATATTATGTCGGGGAACATTGGAGTAACACAAATTTTAGAATAAATGAATTTTAAACAGATCCTTTTTAAATACGGTCGACCCTTCTGTTCTTTTTAAACTCGACGTGCGTTTTATTGGTACGACATTTACTCTGTCAATGATTGTACGTTTGGTGCACATTTACTTAGAATATGCTTGCCTCGAAATAATAAAATACGACATCCAGAATACAAGCTTATAGTATTATTAAAATATTCGTGGAAATGGCATAGATAGACCAGTATCGTTATAATAGGTTTATTTCTTACTTTAAAACTCATTATTTAAATAAAACATTCGTAAGCAATTAGATTTTTGTCTGTTTAGCAACATATTAATATTTTTTGTTCTTATAATTTTACTTTAAATGACGCCTTCGTCATCTAATTAATTGATTTTCAAACTCGCTTAAAAACAACCAAGTAGGATTTATTTACATATTTATGATCAATTAATTTATTTCCCAGTTGAATTTAACGGCGTAAATAATTCGTACACGTTGGTATGCAATTGTACATCTAATAAATGTGTTTGTCCTGTGTTTGCATATGAATGAGACGACCCTTCTTGCAATTCCAGCAGAATAATTGCTTATTATTGTGCATAAAAGTGTCGACCCTAAATCTTGAAGCAGATGCTTTAATTACGAATTACCTTAAACAGTCACATTTTGTTTAAATTTATCGCCTCTTGTGTGATTTCAATGTTTTTATTCTTACAGTTCGTTTCAAGAATACATCCAATGTTCGACACGTACTATGGGAAGGGCATGTGGTGAAGAAGCTGCGGAATTCAGCAGAGGATTTCTAGATCGAATGTCGAATACTATGATGGAGGTTAGTGCTAAATTACAATTTTTCAATCAGCAGATTCTTAATAAGAATTATACGAATGAAAGTATTTAGGTCAGCCTTTAAATGGCACAAATGACGTTTTCATTTATTTAACGCACTTTAAATTACTAGAAAGCATGAAAGACCAATAAAACCTAAAGCTACGCGATAAAAGAAAATTATTACCTTTACGTGTCCTTTTCATGACGCAATATATCAAAAAAAAAAGTACTTATATACATACGAAAAGGCATAAAATTTTTATTTTCAGGTTATTAGAATTCGAATATTGCGCAATATTTACTAGTATTTTTTTACAATTTATTAAAGCTCGAATTTATTACGTTTTTTTTTTTTTATTTATTTAAGACGAAAAACGAACAATTAAGGGAAAATTTATTGAAACGTGTATTTTTTATTACTTACAAAATATTTTGAAATAAAATTTATGCAAATTTATTTATTTCGTTTCAGTCTTACTGCAAAGCTTATGGTCCAACAGAATGTGGATTTGCATCATCAGCCAAAGAACTGTCGTATTCATTAATCGTTTTAACGATTTCTACGATCCTAACGTTACTATTTAGCTGAGTTTGCCTGATGGATTGATGAAAACCGAATAATGTATGAATCTTTGAATGAATTGAATGTAAATTATTTAAAGTATAGTTAGATATCATTTTAAATTGTGTTGCGTGTATCACGTATTTCTTCATTTTAAACGAACCAGTTTATAGTTATGATTAAACAATTAATTACCTCTTAAATACTCTCTAATGAATTGGTCAAATTTAAAAAAATGATATCTACTTTGTATGCTTTTAAATGAACGAATTTAGCACTATTTTTTTATATAAGCTTACCAAATTAATTTTTAGTGAAACTGTTCCTTGTACTGAATATTAATGAAACTACCATAAAAATAATGTAGACTTGCCAATCTAGTTTTTCTTAAAAATTGTTAAAATTAAAAAAAATTTAAATTGTTAAGTCACATTTTTCGCGAGTTATGATATATTTTAACATGTTCGCGATGACATTTCAAATGTATAGAAATTCTCAAGTGCAAAATGTTAAACATCTCAAAGGGGAAATTTGTGAGATGTGTTGTGAACATGTCAAAACCATTACATTGTGATATATCAACTAATGTAAATATGTTGTATAAGATAGTACACTTTGGCTAGAATATAGTAATATAAATCTATAAACGATGACAAAAATTAGTTAGTAGTAAATTGTACATAATTAATTTATTTTAATTTATACCAGTAATTGAAAAACATTGCAAACGTAATTTTGTTCTCTAGTCTATATACATCAAATTTTTATTAAATTTTCGCTGTAAACGCTATTTCCTGATTGTTGTTTTAAGGGAAAAATCTAAATTAGAGTAAATAACCATGACAAATACATTAAGCATTACATTATTCTTAATTGCATTAGAAAATCGAATCGTTGTAACACCGTCCATTAAAGGCATATTTGTTGTTTTGTCATTTAGTAGAAACTCCATTGATGTACTAAAAGCTTAGCTATATGTTTTTATCCTGTATTATATATGAAATAATTGTAAATACTGTAGCTCAATTTGTACATAATTACAATAAAATTCTTTCTAAATAAATTCGTTTCTTTTTATGTGTAATAACTATTAATAACTTACATTAATCAGCACCACCTAAGATGAAGAAGTTGTCGACTTTCTTTATGTAGAAGTTTTCAGACAACACTTTTTTATGTTCAAACGTTCAAAATGAACGACAGCGCTACACGCGCCTTTAACGGATAATTTGTACACCAATAGCTTAGGAATTAAATCGTTTACTACGCCACCTATTGTTACATATCAGAGGCTACAATTCGATTACGTGTATAAAAAGCATTTAAAACGATTATATACAGGTTTAAATGATTTTAATCATACATTCGACTGATCGTGAATATTTGCATAATTTTACATAAGCAATTATTTTATTGTACCGTAATAAAATTTAAAAATATAGAATTCCATGTCCTGTGCACTTATATCTAACGCGGTAGTAATCTGTAGGTAGGATTTCATTTGCTGAACAGATGGCGCTAATTGATAGTAGATTTCGGTACTTTCTACGGATCATCAGAATTTAAGCGCAATTTTTTTAATGTGCTTGTATTAATCGCAGATTACCGAAAGAAACCGAATGTTACCGAACGAATTTTTTACATAACATTAACGATTTAATTGCAATAAACGCCTGAAATCATTAAACATTGCTACATAATTACCATAATAATCATTTTCGATGAGAAAAATTGATTAATTCAGTGAAAAAATCAAGTTAAAGAAAGTGAGGTTAGCACAAGAATTTTACACTTATGTGAACATAAAACCAAATTTGGCGATTGATGTGTATGCTAAACTTACAAAAACATATTGGCAAAGTTGCAGAAACACATTTCGAGACGCAAATTGCAAACATATACAAGTTTTGAAGCCAAAAATTTGCAACAACGAAACACTTGCAACTACCGAATTAAACATTGTTGTAGGCCCTAATGTTATGCTTCGTAATCATAATGTTGTGTTTATAACGCATTTATTTATAAGTATTTGATCTGTTGTTTTCTATCGGAATTAGTATTGTTTTATGTTAAACTTATCGAACGTATGTACATCTTCAACATAATTTTATTTGTTTGTAATTTACATAGAGGTATTTATTGATATAAATTTAAAATATATAGAATGAGAAGTAAATTTGTAAACATAATGTTCCAATTTACAGTTTTTTATTTGAAAACCAATTTTCATTCGTTGTTGATGGATATCACTTTGAGCTCTCCGATTGTGATCTAGATGAGATTTTCGTTTTGAGTATAACCCACTTTCAAATGGAGCGACTTCCTGCTATGGATTTTTTCTACAATTGATGTTTACAATTTTATTTGTTACAGAAATTTGTTTCGACTTTGAAGCAAGATTTTTATTCTTAAGTTCAGATTCAACTTGCACATTTGGATTTGCTTCATAAGAGTGAGGCCGGAATGTACCCCTGCAAGAATTTTTAATACTGAACAATAGATTGTTTGTTATGTACTTATACTTAACACTACAAGTCAATGTGATACAAGAATAAAAATTCAGCGACTTTTTCCAAATCGATGCAAACAAATTTCTATACAAAACACAATAACTGACACACTTAACCCAATAAACAATACGGCAAAAGTCCCAGATAATTGTACAACAGACAAAACCTTACTACGCATCGTGACAGTTTTTCTCAGAAACGAATTACGTTTTAATTTAACAACATGTGACAACAAGCTCTCCCAGTAATTTACAAAACCGCCAGCTATTGTCAACAACAAAAGTTTGTTCAGCTGTGGAAATAATAAACATCCTTTCTTTAGATACATATTAATCAAGTCTGAAAAAATCACTTCCTTTAAAACATGCAGCATGGGTCCATCCGGTGTTAAATAATATAAATCAATAAGATAATCCAATAATCGTTTGGGTTTAATCGTTGCAAAATCTCTTTCATTAGCCGTTCTGCTCAAACAATCGGTGTTCACTATACAATGTTCAGAATGTTGATAAATGTACTGATCAATAGAGTCATTAGAATATTTAAACCTAGATATCAATTCTTCAGACATACCAATGTGTAGTTTTGAATTTATTATATCATTTACCGTTTTTATTTGTTTTTCATGAGTACTTTGTGTTAAGGTTGAAATCAAACTAGCGTTAAATGCAGTAGTCATAAGTAGACTAAAAATAGACCAGGAATAAAACACCATTCTGGCTTTTAACATATTTGGTAGTTTGGGTACTGGGTTGGCAAATAAGGTACGATAAATGCTTTCTGT
Source organism: Lethrus apterus (assembly GCA_018397195.1). Classification (NCBI taxonomy): domain Eukaryota; kingdom Metazoa; phylum Arthropoda; class Insecta; order Coleoptera; family Geotrupidae; genus Lethrus; species Lethrus apterus. The sequence continues at coordinate 29,753 of JAFFZR010020558.1, read as the reverse complement.
ATTGCTCCAAATCGTTTTGTAATCTTTTGATTTATACAATATGAAATTAAAAACAGTGGCTGTAAAGATAAAAGCATACAAAATCGCCATCCACAAAGAAATTGTGAAAATCTTCAATAATGTTTCCCATTGTTTCAGTGGCTTTGCTTGAGGAACTACCCAAAGTAACTTATCCTGCATGTAAGAATGAGACATATCAAAATCTTTATCATGTTCACTGTTTGCGTGAAACAGTCCAATAGCCAAATCGATTGTTCCATTTTGTAAATATCCAAATGCTTCTGTATATGTTGAATTTTTTAACTTCTTGCCCCAACTGTTTCCTTTAAAATGCGTTAATTCCATATGAAAATTCATTACATTACTGATCAACTTTAATATGTTAATTTCAATTCCTGTCAGTTTTCCATCCATAAAGTATACATAAGGCTCAAAAGACGTGTAGATTACATTAACTACAGTATTCGACCAGTAACTGGGTAATTTATTTGGGAATAAACATCTGTTATTAGAAAATGTTCCATTAAAACTGTCCAGAAGCATAGGATTAACATCCAAAACGTTTCCATTCATAGATTCAAATGGAAAGTACGTATACAGTTTCAAAAATTGACGTCTTGTTTCAATTACAATCACATCATATACTCCATATTTAGACAATGTTACAAAAATATCTTCGCTGTAGCTACGTGATATGATTATAAACTTAGCTCTTGAATTCCAAGTTTGTCTTCGAGACAAAATTCCAAAAACGTAACTCAGATTTACATTTGTTTCTATAATATAGGCATCAATTCTTCTAAAATTAAAAAAATTTACATCACTCACTAGGTTTGTAATTACTACCGGATACGAAGGTATATAGTTGCCCCCAACTGTAACTATAAGTTTAGTTTTGTCCATATAAGTACGTGTAATCTTATCTACGCATTCGCCAGTTCTCATGCCTTCTTTGTGTAAGGGTACAATTAATGTAGATATTTGAGGAATTATTACTAAAACTGTCCAAAGCTTGATCATTTTTACATCACTCATATAAATCTAGTGAATTGTGCGTAAAATAATTCGTCTGGTTCCTACTTCACCTAATTGAATGTAAATATGTCTACTCCATGATAAAGTACATATTTAATGATAACGCCCATTTGTTTGCTAAAGTTGATGGAAACATTTTCAAAATTTGTATACATGTTTCTGTTTATCTTTCATTACAGACTGACAATCACATTCGAAATAATGGGCGTTATTCAGTTCTAGAATTAGGTGAAAGGAAACACAAAAATATGGATTCAAATATTTATTCATGGTGTTAAATACAAAGCATAAATAAATAAAACATCCATATGTTTTAAGAAGTCGCACCAACAGTTGTTGCTGCCGTTGTTGCCTTTTCTTCTTCCTTGATACGATCCTTCTTGAGAGTACCCATAAAGTCGCTCTTGTCTTTAGGAGTTTGGAAACGACCATGTCCAAATTTAGACGACGTATCAATGAATTTAAGATTGATCTTTTCAAGAGCAACACGTTTTGTATGAACAAGCAAGGATTTCCTCAAAGTAATGACACGCTTCTTTGGACCCATACAACATCCCTTAAGCATGATGAAATCATTATTAACCTCACCATAATGAGGGAATCCACCCATAGGAGTAATGGTCTTTTCACTCAAATCATATTGCGTGGAAGCATTATTTTTGATAACCTAGAATAATATTTAAAAATTAGTTTAAAAAATAAACATCCTATTGAAAAAATATATTTAAAAACATCAGTCCTATCATTTAAAATCACAGAATTCATAATCCTTTTGGCTCTAGGTTTTATCATCATTGTAAAAAAAAAATCCAACAAAAATTAATTTAATTATACCTTGCCATCCTCTGTGTGAATTCCGGCACCAATACGATAAATCTTCTTATTCATTTCAGTACGATGATGGTATCCTTTTTGACCAGCACGTGCAACAGTAAATGAAACACGTGAAGGATGCCAAGCTCCAATACAAGCAACCTTCCGAAGACCTTTATGCGTCTTTCGTGGCAATTTCTTTGTATGCCAACGTGAAGTTACACCTAATGAAAAATAAACAAATTAGGGAAAATTAAAAAAAAATGTTTTATAATATCATAAATAATTTTCAGTAGGAAGGCAGCAATGGATCATCTTCAAAAAAATTAAGAGACACAATAACATCGCATTTTCATCATTTCAACAACGTTTTTAAATATAATTTTATAAAATTTACCTTTGTATCCTTTTCCTTTGGTTACACCAATACAATCGATCATTTCATCCTGAGCAAAAACGCTAGCAATTGGTATTGGTTTTTCAAAATGTTCACGGGCCCATTTGACTTTATCTTCAATGGTGCCACCGTTAAGTTGAATTTCCATTATATGAGCTTTCTTTTGACGTTGTTTCAATAATTTCATCTACAAAAACGACCATTTAATAAAATAACACAAGAACGACAAAATAAAGAATGTAGAGAGCATGGTTTATCCAAGTGTCATCGTCCATGGACTACACAAAGAATATGGAATATGCTCTCAGAACCACCCAAGGGGTATATGATATACGACACTGCAGCAAAAGCTACATTGAAAAGTAACTTTTATAGCCGCCAGCAAGAGGGTAAGCTCTTAACTGAACGTGTCGAAATTATTAAGAAAGAAACGTACCTGTGTATGGGCAATGACTCTGACAACCTTGCAGTATTTGACAATTTTCTTCAAATCACGGTCAATGGATTTCTTTCCGAGATCATCTTGCCATTTCTTCGAAGCTTTTGTGAAAGCCTTCTTCTTGCTCTTATACCTGACCAAAAAATTTTAATAATGGAAAAACCCCTTCAATCTCGGCCGTTCTGTAAGAACAAAGAGGGGTAGTCTCATAATTTAGAGGAGACGTTGCCCTCAATCTCACTTTACAAAATTTGCCATTTAAGCAAATTTGTGATCAGTGGATATGTTCAAACTCTCATGCAGGCATTGGAGAGCTTTTCATTTAAAATTAGTACATTATTAACATACTTTTGAATTTAACGACAATTAAAAATATTCACTTTTTAAAATAATTCAAACTCACCAATTTTTGTAAAAACGTCTGCGACAATCTTCAGACAGATGTTCAGCCCAAACAGTTGCTAAAGCTCGAAGACCATGTGGTGTTTCGATGTAACCAACAACACCAACTATAATCATTGGTGGAGTCTCCAAAACAGTAACAGCTTCAACAATTTCCTTCTTGTTTATCTCTAAAAATCAACACATTTTTGTGCAAACTGCAACTTTCAAAAAATGTTATAGATCGACTTACTTGAACCAGGTCTGTCAGCTTCGCGTAAAACGTGCGTCATACCAGCTTTATAACCAATAAAAGAAGTCAAATGAACAGGTTTAGATGGGTCATCTTTTGGGAACGCCTTAACTTTACCACGATGCCTTTGGGATCTCTTTTTGGGATAGAATCCCATAGATCCGTGACGCGGAGCACTGAACTTACGATGAGACTACAAAAGTAACATTTTAGAGTCATGATTTAAAAATAGTTGAATTTTATTATAAAAGGAATAAAAATCAGACCGCCCTAGAATAATATCCACATAGATATTCAGTTTAAAACCATAAACAAATAAAATCTAAATCATCATGAAAACGTGTCAAAATGGTTAAAATAGTAATACGTGGAAAACTAAGTTATAACCACAGCATTGCTTTTAAAATTCAAAATAAGTCTACCAAATTGTAAAAACCCCATCGTTACATACTAATTAATAACACAAATAATAAATTTGAAGGCTTCAAAATGGATGAAAATGTGTTTGTGACGAACAAAATTGAAGCGATTGAAACAACAATTTTGCTGAAGAAATACAAAAATATTTCAATAAGAAGATTACTTTAGATCGTTACTTTTAAATAAGCAATGCACAAAGCTATATTCTTAAAGGATGAACAAAATTCTCTTTGATTAAGAAAAACAAACGTACTCACCATACTCGCCGATGAAAACAAAATGAACGAATTTCTTAGTGCCTTTGCAGATATATGCACATCCAGATGGCGCAAGTATCAATTGAAATTACAGTAGCATAAGCAATAATATTTTTATAGTAATTCAATAATTTATTTTTAAATTAACAATAGGAAATTCAGTAGCCTTTACTACGAACTGACCTTTAATTAAATTTAAAACATTTAAAAATAAATTATACGTTTCTAGTAGATGATTTCATATAAACTAAAAATAGACTATTCATTTAGTAGAAACTTAAATCTGTCATTTCTTAATTTATTATATCTAATTATGTTGAATATTCGCCAATTCTTATCTACACGTAGATATGTAACAAATTTTCTAAGTTTAAAAAGGTATGTAGTACTTTTCCGTAATTATAAAAATAAATTTGTAGGTTATGTATCCAATTTGTAATTATAGGGCCCCTTTATGTAATATCAACTATTCAACCAAAGATATAGAAGACGAAGATAATAAACCAATTAAATACTCAACTTCGCCAGCAAGTCGATGGCAGGCACAATTTTCTAGAGAAGGAATTCCAGACACAAGATTATGGTATGAGCCTTATGTAATTATGGCAAGTATATCAGTTTTTCTTATATATTTCTGTATATTGAGAGAAGAGAGCGATGTGGATATGGAATTAGGAAAAACGTTGTATGAAAGAATCGATGGCTTGGAAGAACAACAATTGCGTATTTCACTCAATTATAATGTAAAAAATGGCTTAGAAACTAAAGAAATCATCGATAGGTTGCATGAAATTGAAGAGGATAAAAGAAAAATGTAGATTGAATAAATATTTTTTGCCGCATTCTTTTATTTGCATATACTAAAGACGAATAACCAGATAATATAAAAAAATGCCTTTTAGGTTATTGTCAGGCTATAAGGGTCCCCATCTACATTCCTACTGCAAACTCCTAGTTTAATCCCAAAAATCAGGACAGGTGCGAGCTTATCAAAAGTTTTATGCCGAACTATAGGTTTTTTGTCCTAGCAGAATTTTGGAACTTGGATCCACGTTGATCAAGCAAAAAATCATACCTTTCGTATTAAAAAAAATACAATTATATTAGAAAATTTATTTAAATAATACAACTCTTAAACATAGAGAAACCTTAATCTAGAAATAAAAACTAAGTTTATAATCTTGCAATCCTGTTTCATCATAGAACTGGTACAATAGATTTATGAACACTTTCATTATTATTACTATTCTAATAAAAGTTACATAAAAAAACCAAAACTTATAAAAACTGAATAATTTATATGAATTTTCTTAATAAACATTTTACAATTAAAACATTCAAGAGATACGATGAAACTAATATATGTAATAAGTGAAGCTTAAGCTCTCTCTCCTCGAATTCGGCGAGCTAACTGGATGTCTTTAGGCATAATTGTTACACGTTTTGCGTGGATGGCGCACAAATTAGTGTCTTCAAAAAGGCCGACCAAATATGCTTCACTGGCTTCCTGCAATATACATAAATGAGTAAATATATAACAGACTTTATTTTTCAACGACTAACCTGTAAAGCCCCAATAGCGGCGGACTGAAAGCGGAGATCAGTTTTAAAATCCTGAGCGATTTCTCTTACTAATCGTTGGAATGGTAATTTACGGATCAGTAATTCGGTGGATTTTTGGTATCTGCGAATTTCTCTGAGTGCTACGGTACCCGGGCGATAACGATGTGGTTTTTTTACTCCACCAGTTGAAGGTGCCGATTTACGTGCAGCTTTCGTTGCCAACTGTTTACGGGGAGCTTTTCCTCCCGTAGATTTACGGGCTGTTTGCTTTGTACGAGCCATAATTTACCTGAAATATATACAAATTGCAGAATAAATGGGATGGGAAAATCCCGCCAAAAATTATGAATGCAATTACTTCAATAACCGGTGAGACATCAAAAATGTAATTTCACAATGAACATTTTTTAATAAATTTTATTATTATTAAAGACTCTCAAAGATATTTAATAAGGTACAGGAACATATGACTACAAAACACGTAATGGCGGATGCCCGATTTCAACATCGATTAAATACATTAGATTTCTATGCAAGCGAATTGGGTTTTCACATTAGAAATGAAATTATTTTTATTTTCACATCATTATATAAACAATTTATAGAAATTGGCAATGTTTTTAAATAATTTAACTCACCTTTTAATATTATATGCAAAGGACGAGCAAGAAGCAGCACTCACAAAAGAACAAACGACTGGGACTGACGCTTCGCCTACTAATTTTATTGGCCGCGCATAACAAAATAACGCAACGCTATTGGTAGAAATAACAATGCTTTTGATTGGCTACCATGAATATAAACGCTTCTAAATTTCAAAAATTGTGCTCGACTTTTATATTTATCAAAGGATTAAGTGTTGTACGTTAAAATTAAATATACCATTTTTAACTGTAATAAATGGGTACAATAATTATTTTTTAAATAAATATAATTGATTGTCTAAAATAATTGTACTTTTTATAAAATATAGATGGATCTGATGTCAGATCTATTTTTAAAGCGTCCCGTTCGCGAAATTTTAATTTTATAATCAAAAATGCAAAATGTAATTAAGTATACATTTTATTACAGATATTACTTATAAAACGATCACATAAACCTTGCAAATTCCACATTCACCTGACAAGCACATAGTTTTTTAAAAAATATCCGACCTACAAGTCGCAGCTCAAATTCCATTTTTTGTACTGATAGGTAGTCCCCTTATAAATAAAATCCATATATGTATATATTGAAACGATTTCTACATTGCAGATAAAATCTTAATTTGTAAAACAATGCGATAAATCTAAAAATTCATATTACATACACACAGGATGTAAAAATTTGTAAAAAAAAACTACAAATAAATCAAAAATTTTAATTTGAAAGTCTAATATTTTAAAACACACAACTATTACATATATACAACGAACAGCTTTATGTTGTATATAATGGATAAATAGGTATAAAGATAATTCAAAATGATGAATTCATTTACTTAAGTGAAAAATAAACATCCAAGTATACTTTTCATTTAGATTTTATAATTGCAAATGCAACATCTAATATTAGTTACTAGATACGTAACCAGTTGGTTAGATTATTTAAGCATATCATACGATATACGAAGATTAAAAACAAACTTACCTACCTGCTATTAACTTTGTTTCTTTAATTGTATAGTTGCTTTATTGCAAATTGATTTTTTTTTTAAATGATTTTTCATATTCTGCATTAATATTTTATCTCTTTTAAAAATATATTATTATAAGAAAAATGTTAATAAGCTACCTGATCTCCATTGATTAATAACATTTAATCTGTTAACTATATAATCGATTTTAAAACAAAAAATAGACGATTATTAAAATGACTATTAATTAAAATTGTCATTTATAATTAAGTATCTTTTTTAATGCAACAGATGCCCTTTATTTATATTTCACTTTCACAAGATCTAGAAGATAAATAAATATTGTAAATATACATATCACAGTTTAATTATTAAAACGTATATTTAATTTTGAGTAAAACTATATGGATGAAGTTACGAATATACACATACGTATATGCATAAAAAAAACAAAATTATAGCTATATTGATTATAATTGTAACGATACCTATAACCATTTAGGAAAATATAAAGAAGGTAAAAATCAATAGCTTTCTGTAAAAACTTTTCATTAGTACGAAAGTACCAAGAACGTTCGACAATACATACACAAATTACAAAGCGTAAATTAAACACAAATCGTTTAATTTTCACTTAATGTTGCAACTTTTTGACCCACAAAAATATCTAATCTCTAGAAATATATAACTATAGGCCCACTACTTTATTAATTTAATAATTATTTAATAACTATCTATCTAAGTTATAAGTATATAATGTATAGTAAATAGACAAAATTTTGTCTGAAAGTTGTACATTTAATTAAAAATAAAATTTAAATAAATATATATCTATATCTTGTTTTAAATTTTAAATAAACTCAAATATGATAAATTATATTTTTGATGTTGTTTCACTACATTAATAATCAAAAAATTACAATAATTATAATAATCAGTCATATTTTCTAACAAATTCAGAATTTAAAAATGAAAAATTATGCCGCACTTTAAATTGTGTCATTGTGTTCAAAGTCATTAAAACATTAAAACGGCACAAAATAAAACATTTTTATAAATTGTAAATAAAAAGAAAATTGTCATCATACAAAGTGTTAGTATTAAATATTAAAAAACGTTATATTAGTTATTTTATCTTAAAAGGAGGAACCAATCGATGACTCTGAGCACAATCACTGTTACTAACATACAAGTAGGAATAAATTTAAATAGTTCATGTTTATATTTTACATATTGTACAACAATGAAAAATCCATACAAAAATATTAAATAAATATTGATATGTAAATAAACAAGTGCAGCATTAAATTTCAATCAACAATAAAATTAGAAAATTTATTATTCCTAACTAAACTATAAAGTTAAATTTATGTAAAATCTATTATACGTACACTCATGCTTATCAACAGAACGGAACTCCCTACAAAAGTACATTTATTGAAAGTAGAATTTCATATTTCCATAAATGCTTACTGTGAAGCAAATTCTCCATATAATTTCAAACCTTTAAACAAATTAAAAGTTTGTTGCTAATTTCATGTCAATTTAAATATTGTTCCATCATGATAGATTGTTGTTAATCTCCACGTGATTTTTATCACAATTTCATATATACATTACAAGTTTAAATCACAATATAGATTAGCAACATTAGTTTGCTCGGTATAGAGGAAAACCTGTTAAAAATAAGTCGTGATTAACAACTTTTAGACAGAATTTTATGTGGTACAAATACGTACCGAAACAGTTTCATATTTATAAACAGTAAATCTGAAAAACTTATTTCGATATAATCTCCTTATATTCATTCATATTTTTCGAATATGTAATGCAAATTAATCATGCTACAAAGCTCTCAAAATTATGATATTCAAATGTGTGTAAATTTCGTTTTAAACAAATTTGAATGATGTTCATTTCTGCTCTCTAAATTGGTTTTATATTTAGACAATTTTTTTACAAATAAGAAAATGCACTTATCATAAGTATTTAATTATTTGGCTTTATTCTTGTAATATGTTAGGTACTATGTAATAGCTTTTACATAAAATAATTAAAAATTTGGCGACAGTTTAAAAAAGTTTTACGCATGATGTTTATGTATTTCAAAGTGCTAAAGATATTAAAATAGAATTATGTGATGCAATCTTGCTAGAATTAAAAACAATTTTAAACAATCGCATAAATTCTTTCAATTAATTATAATAAACCTATTTAATTATCTTGTTAAATTTGTTAATATGTATGCAACATGACTGTGTTTAGAACACTATAAATTACACTTTCACATATAAACGTTTGGATTTTTACACAACTGTATTTATACATATGCATTGCTTATATAAGGTTAGAAATGTACATCACACAGTTTTGTGTTACGATTATGATTAAAATAATTTTTTTTTTTTAAATTCTTCAGTAAATAATTTTTGCGGTTCTTTGAACAAAATCTTCATATTAAACTACATATTTTCTTCAGGAATGTATTTAAACTTAAAAGATAAATAATATACATATATAAAGTCTTCTCATACATTTCTCATCTTATATTGACTGGATATCATTGTGACAAAAACACAGTAAATTGCATACAAACCTATGCATGTTAACCTCACATATTATTACTCAAGTTTATGGGTGTTTGACAATAGGGACATTCATTTTGACTGAGTGCACAAGTACTACATAAAACAAAATGATTACAATTTAATGTGACTGTCCTATTTCTTTCTTCACATACCATACATTTAGAGGCCGTCTCTCGATATAAAACTTTCTCTATTTCTTCTAAGTCTTGCCGCAACTGTGCTTGAATATTTTTTAAAACACTCAGGGACAGTTTGCTTAATTCAGATACCTTTTTAATACTGTGTAAATGCGGGCCACCCTGTAACTTTTCATATTCTTGTTTTAAAGCGTTGTACTGCGTTACAGTTTCATTTAATTTACTTTCAGTTATTTGTACTTTTCTATTTGCTTCTTCGGTTTCTCTTTGCCAAGCCTCACATGCTGTTCTAGCTTGAGACAACCTTTCTTCCCAATTTGATAGTTGTAAACGTGAACTACTTAATTCTTCTCTTAGCCTTGATACCTCTATGTTATTACTTATACTTGGTGATATACTAAAACTATTATGATTTCTAGAACTTGGAGAAATATTCTGTGTCGAAAAGTCAAAAAAATTCGAAAATGAATTTATTTTTGATGCACTGCTGCTTAACTGCATCTGCGAGTGATTTAGGAAAGAGTCTATATGATCTGATTGTGAAAATCTTGTTGCCGTCAGAAAACTAGAGTGAAGTGGTTGAAGTGGACTATTATTAGGACTAAATGCACCCAAACCACTTCTTTGAGCTCCTGGGATATTCACCGGTGCTGAACTTCCCAAAAGTCCAGATGATGCCAAACCAACAGATATTGAATTTGATACAGTCGGGGATTCCGTATCTAAATCCCTGTCTAATGATGATAAATTCAAAGCATCATCTAAATGTAGTTCATCTAAAGCATTACCTGTAAATAAAAAGATTACAAATATATTTTTTAAATTATAAAAATATAATATATAAAAAATATAAAGGTGAAAGCAAACTATAGATAAATGCGGAAGCAAAAATAAATTCTAATAAAATCATTTTGAAATACATATACTTGCAAAGCAACATGACATAATGTGGGGCATGTAATAACACAAAAGCATGTTCACACTAAATAATCTTTTATGTTAAAATATTATAATATTCCGTTTATAAAATAAAATGCACACTATTGAACTATAACCATAACAAGAAAACGGTAAGAACAAATGTGAATAAAGATTTAAAAATTACACCAAATAATTTATCAGTAGTGCATAAAATATTTCCAATACTATGTCCATTTTATGCATCATGTTGCAATGTTTGGTGTTAGATATGTTCAAAATTTGAAATACTCACCAACTACACTTTCAACAGTATCATTGCCTGTATTGAAAAAAGAAGGTGGCCCAATTCCACTATATGCCAAACACAATGTTTGTTTTCTTTGTTCTCTTTCTATAACATCTGAATGAAAATATGTATTAAATTATGTTCAAATTACTGTATGAATTATGCCCGAACAAAACTTAAAAGTTAAACAATTTTTTCTAATGCAATATAATTCAAAAATGTTACTTTTATATACAATTCTCTAGTCGCCAATGATCTATCATGTTTGATTTCATAAAGGCATATGCAAAATAAATAAAAAAAATAGTTTAACTTGTAAGCTTTTAAGTTTTAATTAATTCGATTAATTTCTACAAAACTGAAACAATTCTTTCCATTATCATTAATTTCCGTATTCATATTTGTTCTTACAAAAAATTAAACATGTAATAATTGAATAAAAATTAATGTTAAAAACTTACCTAATGTCGGATCACTATCAATAGCTAGCAATTGCTTCGCTAATTCTAGAGTATTGAACGTATTTGGCCTATTATAAGGAATGGGTTTATGTGTCAGTTGTGCACCAGGTGCTTTACTATGTGAACTATTTGATCCTAATGATGATGTAGATGCAGATTCAGAAACTTCGCTACTTCCATTCTACAAAATAATTATTATATATAAAAACTGAATAGTTTAACATTAACTTTAACTTACACTACTATCGCTGCTTTTTTCTTTGTTTTTGTCCATTAAATGAGATTGTGGAAGTGCATTTGAAAGGATTTCTGCCAAATTTGTGCCAGTATCTAATGAACCTGCATTTTCCCTAGACACGCCCATTTCTTCTACAATAAAAGCTATTATTTGCATTATTACAACAAACAACAATAACAACAACAAAATATATACATATCACATCAAGGCAAAATAATTCAAAAACAAAATCAAAATACTTACGCTCAACATGTGCGAAAGCACAAAACACTCCTCTAGGACAATACCCGGCCTGTTGCACGTCATTACATTTAGTGCTTTTGTAAATTTCTGGATGAAACTGTTGTTCTGTTCTAGTATGGCAATATGAACATAAATCACCAGAATCACAGTTCGCTGGCTCTCCCCATTCCTCACCATGTTTAACGTTTGGACATGGGGTTGAACTAATACATCAAAGCATTTTAAAAAATAAATATGTATTATCACACGTATCTTACCGATACTTAAATTTCCGAGGACTTCGCCTTTTATCTTTACTATTGTGATATTGTGGACAGGCGTAGCCTTGTCTACATAACCTAGGCGGTCGTTTACATGGCTCGGTTTTGTAATTAGATAGAACATAATTCGTATCTGAAAATAAAATTATTATAAGCATAAATGTAATAATTTCTAAATTCTGATTATGATGTAATATTTTCATACAAATTATGCAGCTCGTATAAAATGTATTAGTTTAGTCTTCTTTATTGATTATCATCTTTTTTTTATTTATTTATTACAACAGAGACTAATCTTATTAAAATTATACATTATCAGCTCTACAGACATCAGCTACACTGTGATAAGTTTCATAATAGTATTATTTACAATAAACATAAGATAGTAACAATAGCCATACGTTGTACTAAAACTGGTTATTCTGACAGTAAAACTGTCATGGTAGCAACAAAAGGAAATATAAAAAGTTATTAAACGTTTAAACAAAATGTTACACTAATAGTGTAATAGTTAACTTGGAGGAAATAAATGGAAAATTGGGATTAATTTATGACTATTTCTTCACTTCAGAATGTTGACTTTCGCACATAAAAATGTCTGCAAAGAAAAGGTTGGGGGCTTAATATAGTGTATACAACATTATGTATTCTTTTAATACGACACTGTTTAAGAATTTTTTAAATGGTTCAATATGTACGATTATAATCTTGACCTTTTATCGACAAATATGTTGATAATTTTTAAACATCAGCTGCAGGACACGAATAAATTACTTGATTTCATTTTAATTAAGTTGGATGTTAATTTACTCAAATGAAATCTTTCACTATACATTTTTAAATACACTTATGTACGGTGATTTTTCTTTTCATGAACTTTTTTGTACATCTAAACGAATCTAAACGAGTTGCTTACATTGGTAATTTCACCGAATTAACTTGCTACACAAGGCTGATTTCCAACTGTTAACCAAAATATACATCGGATATGATTTCTAAAACAATCAACATTTTTAATTTAAAAATATCCTACATCCATTGACATCTCGACAAAATAAAATCATTTCCTGTTGTTAATAAAGAAATGGGGCTTGTTTGCTTGCATTACACTTTTTGCTTGGAGAACTTATCGTACATTTGTTACTATGACGTTCCTACATCTTACTTTATTTAATTTTAAAATACACTAGAATACTCGGAGTAATACAAATGAGCAAGCCTATTAACTCTTACCTTGCCACTTAGGATCCTCATTCATTAAATTTCTTTCTTTATCTAGCGCATTAGGTCCATTTGCTGAATTACCTTCTGCTTCTGCAGCTTCTAAAGCCTGGATTTCTTTAATATCATAAACCGGCGGTCGATGATCATGACTACCGTGAGCAAAAGCACAATGCAAACCGTTTTTTACACAATAACCCCTTGAATCTGTATCATGTACACACATACATGTTTTGTAATATCTTAAGTGATAACGCCTTTCTGTGTCTCCGGCTGTTCTGTGAAGAAATGGACAACTGAAAAAAAAGTTAAAAATGCATTACTTAAACATCTGTTGTGTTGTATTGTTTTGTTTAAAAATGTCACACCCACAGTTCATAAAAATTGACAGTTCCAGTTAACCAAACAAAAAAAAAAAGGTGTACTCACTCGTCTCCATCGGGACAAATTCCCGTCGTTTCGTCGTATTTTGTGCAATAATTATCGGCACTATAATTAAATGTTCCATCTCTTCGTCTAACTGGTCTTCGTCGTCTTTGATTCATAAAATGCCAATGGAAACAGGTGAATGGACGATGCTGTGTACATTTGTGTTGCAAGAAGAGCGGGCATTGCTCGACACGAAACTCTTTCAAATATCTAAAAAAACAACGCACATTTGAGATTAAAAAGCGCATTAAAACGCACCGGTTTCAGTACGATTTGCGTCACAATTACTTTCGCGCACTAAAAATACACTTACGAGTAATGATTTGGTTTTTCTGTTTGAGCTGTCAACAAAGGTTTAGACTCTGACGGCATTTTGTAATCACTGACGCGCAGAAACACTGCGCAGGGCACGCTCATAAACCACCAATTAAAATTCAATATTGGCATCACGTGCTGCGAAAAAGAGAAATACTTGGATTTCTCAAGGACATTTGTGTTTAGCACTTTTCCTATTCTTACCATAAATAATGCATTGCAGGCGTAACTGACCTATTCCGACGTACTTTTTATTAATTTGCATTCCTTTCTATTGCATAATAAACAAATACTAGATATTATTTTGTGTATAACTGTATCAATCAAAAATTATAAGGAAAGGATATTTTGTGCATTAAAAAAATCATTTCAGTCTCAAATGCATTTTATTCGTATTTCAAGACAAAAAATAGCAAAAATTCATGAAGTTCCTATAACACAGTTTAAAGTGTGCATTGCAAATTAGGTTTACAATTTAAAAAATATTTACAAATTAATAGCAGACAATACAGCAAAGTAAATAAAGCATTAAAATGCAGGAACTAGGTACCCGCTAATTAAAACACAAAATTTGAATAAAATTTTGACATATGACTAGATACATAAAAGATTTATTCGTTTGCAAAACACTTTCTACTCAGAGTAAGTCAAAGTAAGTTTGTTTGCTATCGTATTACTAAGAGTGCACAAGTTGTTCATTTGTATTAGTTTAGAATTAAAAAGAGCAACAGGCAATGACGACTTCTACCTTGCATGATAAGGACAATTTCTTCCTCTAAATAGAAAGCGTAATGACACCATGACACCAGTCTTCTAACTTGCATATCGAGGACAATTTCTCACTCTGAGTACAGAAAGTGTAATACACACAAGCAAGTCTAAGAGAAAAATATTTAACTGTGAAATCGTTACATATTTGGTGCTTGATGTAATAAATAAAAACAAAAGATTGTTAAAGAACACCACTGAAGCTGTCCCTTAAATATTTAATCTGAATTGGAACTTTGCTTCAATTGAAACTTACTTATCACATTTCTTTAAAACATATCTATTTTTGATAAAAAATATAATTGAGTAATTTATCATTTTCTTTCTAAAAATACTAAATATCTAAACAAATATTCAATGAATTCGAAACAGTAAATATATAAAAAAAAAAATGATAAACATCCTGTTCCATTGCAGTAGACTTGTTGGTTTGTATAACACGATTTTCCTGCAGAGTAGTCTAAAATTAAATACAGCAGGACACAATGACAGAACTGAAAGAAACACTGTAAAGTGACTGAAGCAAAAAAACAGTTTTAATATTGATGTCTTGAGAAGGTGTAGGATATTTCATAGACTAAACTAATGCACAATTTCTTACTCTGTTTCTGCAGAAAGTGTAAAACAAACAAACAGGCCTTTTAACAAAAATATTATATATGTATAAAGCAGATACATTTGTGAAAATAATCAAACATTTTTTTTTAATTAGAGTATTTTTGCAACAAATTTTACAATGCAGTGCAGAGTATAATTACATTTTAATAAGAAATCTTTCATAAAATTTACAAAACATTCGAGTAAAAAATTCATTTGAATTATACACAAAAAACCATTTCAAACGTTGGTGCTGCTTAAGAAAACTGCATCTACAAACTTGTGCAATGGTGTTCAATAAATATGACTACATTTTAATTGTATGCTCCTTATCTATATATTAATTTCGTAACATTAAATAAAAATACATTAAAATTATATATTCTTAAATAAGCTTAATATGCAGTACGGTGATGAAACATCTAAACATAAGACTTTTTGAGTACTTTGTTAAAATATGTACCACTAATTCTAATATAAATTCCAATGTCTTTATGTATTGTTGTCATATTGTACCATTTAATGATAAATGTCTAGGTAATATAAAAATAAGTTAATGTACATGTTTATGAAGAAATTCAAAGTAATCATCTAATGAGCTAATGACACTATCTGAATGTGGAAAACACAAAAATAAATAGATAAAAATGTTGACTAAACATATTTATCATTGTTATTGCATGTTTTAGATTAAATATTTAAAAATGTGGATGCTTCGTTAAAAAATAATCACCAAGTAATTATACATTAAAAAATTGTTTTTAGCAGAAATAACATCATTAATATACAAAGAAATCATTTATTTTTATAAATATAAATCACAACTTAGGTTATGTGTTTATTAAATACATTAATAACAAAAAAAACCAATTGTTATAACTGCGTAAATAATTTCTACTTATAACTCTCTGAAGTGTGTATTTTTCATTGCAGTTCATATAAAAGCACTAAAAGTGTCCACAATTTTTAAGTATTAAAATCTTGACATATACAAGTCTACTTTTAATATCATTTTATACATAAACCGATAAGAAAATAATGTAATTTTTTATACAGCACTATGGAAAATCAAATTTAAACGCAAATATCGTTGCAACTATGTCTCTAATCACAAGAAGCCGATTATAATGAAATCACAATTTTTAAATTAACTATATGTACCCTAATCAAACAGTTGTACCGTACGTGCTAAAAACGACTCGAGTACTATCACTATCGAGTGTGACGTCTTCGGGACTCGCTAGATCTACCCTTACACTTCCAGAGTTGTTTCTTTTACGCTGACCCCAGTTACTTAAGGTCCATTGATAAACTCCAGAATTATGATTTGAATTACTAGATCTTTCAGCTATTGTATTTGGTGTTTCTGCTGCTTCTGAACTAGAGCTGGTTGTTTCGAACCTATCTCCACCACCACGAAAACGATTTATTCCTAGAAATAAATGAATTAAATTAAAATCACATATTTTTTAATAATTACCATTTTCATCAGGGGAAATGTGACTTTCTTCAATACCTCGTAGAATACTTTGACAAGTTTCAGATTCTAAAGGTATTGGATCGTCTGAATCTCTATTATAAATGGTAATGGCAATATGTGCTGGGTGTGGAACCGGAAGGGGTATTACCAACTTATCCGGTAAATATGGACGTGTCTGCTTTTTCCAAGGCATCCAAAGAATTGTTTTTGGGTTACTTTTAAGTGAACCAATCGGCGTTGTAGAATCTCTGCAAAATGTAAAAATTTAAAAGGCATTAAAAATCTTAAAAACTTACGTTTTCTTATCAGTTTTCTTTCCCGTTGCAGACCATTTAACTCTTGGATTAAATGCCGATACTTCCAGATACGGAGAATGTACTTGTATATTACCTCTAGGAGTGTACACATTACCCAAAAGATCTGGACCACCAGCACCTAATAGTTGTGTCATTACAATTTTAAATGTTTGTTTAAACAAATCTCACCTAACTGTGCACTATGAACCATATCAGTATATCTATTTAAATCAGCTTGGGGATGAGCATCTAATCTAAAACTTGTATCGGTATGATCTAGAGGTGTTAGAATATCTAAACTAAATAATTCTGAATACAATATCCCTGCCAGTCCAGCCCAATCACCAACGCTAAGAGCACGGCTATCCCAAAACTGTTCCTCGGTACATCCCAGTTTTGAAAGAATATGTGACGGATAAAATCTTTCTAACATAAGAGCTCCTTGCTGTATTGCAATCTAAAATAACACCATAATAATATAAATTTAAACATAAAATGTAAACTCACCTTCAATTCATTTGTTGACAATTTAATTTTACTTTTAACGATCACACTCAAACCCGTTTGGAGATCTCTCCTTCTCCTTTCCAGTTTCTCGTGTAAAACACTGATGAGATCGTGTGCTTCTTTTTCTAAAGTTTTATACGGCCCATTTTTTGCAAGCTGCGTTGAAAAACTACCAAAGCATGCCTCAACAAACTGACTAAAATCTTTTTGTGGTTGTATTATGGTGTTTTCTATTACAGTCTGATAAGTGGCTAATTCATCCCATTCCATTTTAGCTTCGAAAGCTGCCAAAGCTTGCTCGGGACTTATTTGGAAATAATAATCAGAGGCAAGGCCGGGTCCAGCAATACGTTTAACAACGAAACTATCACTTGCTGGTACACGTCCCCTTTTCTTGATAATAAAATGAAAAATTGCCGCGTCCCACAAAAGTCTTAACCAATATCTTGAAACTCCACCTATAAAACGCATAAACGTCAGTAATTCACAAAATGTAAACAATTACCTGTTAGAATTATAACTGAAACTAATGGACAAAGAACAGCAGCAACGAACAATGCTGCAAGTGGCTGTAATAGTCCTTGAATGCCAATATTCCAAATCAACGCCTCTAATAATACAAAATATCTATTCCTCTTTTGTTCTGGACTATCCAAGTCATAAATTACACCATTTGTTATTTGGACGCAAAGTGTTAAAATAGGCATCCACAAAATAGCAGTAAAACTAACGAATAAACTTCCCAAAATGACACCCACACATACTATCGGAAAAATCAAAACTAGACCGATTGTACCAAACAATCCTTTAATCAAATAATTCCATATTCTGTTCATGTGTCTCGTAAAACCTTTCCCTATAAAACCTGTATCTGGTTTTGTTTCAAAATGTGTTCTCGATTTTGAAATGTGTCTCCACAGACTTATTAATTTTGAACACAATGTAGAAGTCAGGCTACTTTTTCTTGGAAATAACGTCCCATTTACTTGTGACAATTCCAAATCGGGCATGAACGGTTCAACACAGAGTAATGCACGAAGACCAACTGGACTACACCAAGGTAAAACAATTCCGAAAAAAAACATCGCATTCCAAGTCCAACACCATGTTCTGTGGAAATAATTAAATAATCGCCATAACGGCCATCTTGTTGTCGTTGTTCTAACTATTTCCTTTTCAACTAAAAATATCTGAAAAACATTTTATTAAATAAATAAATAAATTTGTTTTCTTAATTTTCTAACAGGTTGACTTGGATCAGATCTTGGTGTTGTAATACTCGTAGCTTGTTTACTTAATACTGTTGGTACAATTTCCGACTGGCCTTGAAAACTCCTACGAATTATCCAATTTGTAGGTAACCATATTTGCGTGGGCCACAGAAAACTCCGTGTAGGTGTTTTCACTTTTCTTAGTTCCCGTAATAATGCAGGTTCTCTCTAAAGTAATCGAATTAAGTGGTTACATTTGCTACGTTTATTTTACAATACCTCTTTCATGAAAGCAAGGTCTCGACATAAAAAGTAAATAGTTTGATTTAATTTCTGGTTAGTACAAAACGTTAAAGCTTCTTCATGTGCACTCCATTGATTTTCATAGCTAAATTTTTGTTCGGCTCCGTGCAATCGCCACCTAAGCCAAGGTCCTATTCGTGATAAAACCGGATGTGAATTATGCAACCTTGTTCTTACATTTTCTTGCGATTTTAATAATCTATACTGGACACTTTCAACTGCTCTAGAAATGAAAGAAAAATATTACAGGTGCCCATAAAGAACAAAATACATACCTATGCATTAAAACTACACTTTGTGCTTGTTGTACTAAAAGTTGAGCAATCCCTTCGCCTAATGCTAAAATATCAGGATGAGATAATATACTGTTATATACCCTTTGCAGATATTCCTTCATTACAGCTTCGTTTACCTCCTAAAAGTTACAATTTAATAAATAAAAAAAAAATTAAAAATGCATACTTTCTCAATGTCCTCATCAGGCATTTTTTGTGCTCTTAATTCAGCAATTAATCTCTCACGAAAATGAAGAAACCATCCTCTCGTTTCTCTTTCTAAAATTGCGATAAGAATGGGCAGTGCTTTACGCATCAAATTTCTATCCCATAATCTTAAATCCAACTCCGTATTAGCTGGTGTCAAAAAACGATATGGAACGGAAACAGGAGGTTGTGAACATTCCTTTACCACTTCAAACTTTTCCATAGCTGCTCTTCGTAACTGTTTTCGTACATACGAGCATAACAATTCCAACGAATCTTCATGCTCTGGCTATAAAATTCAAATTATGTCTTGAAGCCCATTAAAAAATACTTACTCTGCAAAGAAGTTCAGCTACTAGATATTTACTTCGTTCTTCGCGAATCTTTGCATCTAAATTGTGTGCCTGTAAACTGGGAATACCGATCAAAGTATCCAAAATTCTCAAAAGTCCATTTATCAGTCCTTTGATGGCTTGTCTTACGCTAAAGAAATGAGATATTAAACGGCCCTTTCCTGTTACGACAATAAACCGCAAAGCCAAAGCCAAGTCGTTCAGTAAAGAATCTCTGCTTCTTTCTCTTCCTTTTTGTAAAAGTTGTGATAGTTGCCATTTGTGTTGTTGGCCGGGAAAATTTAAAGATTCCACTTCGAATGTACTGAAATTGAATTATTTTGCTTTATGTACATTTTAACAAATAAACATAAAAAATAATGAAATGAGATATAACTATGTAAGCTGAAAATATCTCTTTTCTCATGCAAGTTTTTTTTTAATTTATTTTTTGTTAAAAGGACGAATTTTTAGATTCTATAACTATTTCGCACTACAAATTATTGCCAATGGTTTAGCTGATAAAACTACAGTGAAATAAACAATTTCTTTAAACAAAGTACTAAAACATGTCGTTACTGTAAAATGCACAAGACAAATGTATATACACATATATAACACACCTGGAACAATATTTGTCAATTAAAAAAATTAGGAATTATATCGTAAAGATTTAAATATTTAAAATTACTGAAAAATTTCCCAATATATTTCCTCTTTATAAATTAATATCAAACATAGAATTAAAGAAATTATCAAAGAAAACATTAAAAATGAAAGATATGCAGCAGCAACACAATGTAGACTTATAAAGCAAAAACCATTTGCATGTATATATTTTGAAGTACTTGAACTAAAAACATTTGCAAAAACGTAAAAATACAAATGAATATATTAAAAACTGACGATCACATCACACTGACATACCCAAGTCGTCTTATAGATTCGAGCTGTTGGAAGTTGAGCCTTTTTGGCTTTCCATATTTATCCTTGTGCAAGCTTTACAGAACAACGTAGTTACTAAATATAGTGCATGATTTAATTGATTACAGAACTATTTCTTATTTAAAAAAATATACAAAATTTAAAATAATTTAATATCAACCACTATTTTATGCTTGAATAAAATTACATGCTTTAACAAATTTATTGTGCTATTTAAATAATAGCACTCACCCCCGTTCTCTAATATATTCAAGTTGTTTTCCTGTCAATTTTCTAGGTTCTCCTTTACTATCCACAGCAACCGCGTCGAGTTCGTCAAAAGATGGTGCAATGAATAAATCACGTAGATGAAACTTATTTTTAATTCTACCTAAAGAACCATCTGAAGATACTTGAGAAGTTGGAAAGGAATCATTTTGAGATACAGGATTTGGAAGAACTATAAAAATATTTAAAACGTTTATTGAAATTTATGGAAAAAAAAAAATTACCTATGGGAAACGTTTTCCAATGATACAAAAACTGTTCAGCGACTTGTTTTATATTAGTGACAAGTTGTTCAACTTCCGGTGGTGCTCCAACTAAATTGACGTCAAATTTTACAGGTTCCTTTTCAGGTTGCAAAGAATCTGACGCACTTAAAAAACTATCGTTTGTTTTCAATGGATATAAGGTCGTTGGACGCGGATGAGGAGTGCCTTCAATGTGCAATCCTTGAGCTGATCTGAATTCTATTCTATTGGACACTAAAGAAAACAATGTTTAAAATATCCAATACCACAAAAATTTATATTTACATTGTGAACTACCCGATTCAGTCCTTTCCCTCTCATGAATACCAGACTTAGATCTGTGATGGCCATGTTTCTTCTCTCTGTGATAATCAGAATCAATGCTTTGACCAGAATCCGATTTTTGAGTAGTGGATCCGGTCGAACTGTGCCTCTGGTGCCCACCTGATTCTGATCGTCTATGCCCAGTTGATGTTTTCGTAGCAGTATGGGTCCTGCTACTCATTTTGTTCTGGCAGCCTCCTGACGAGGTTAGATTTTGTGCCGTTTAAACATCATCCTAAAATCAAATAATATAATTACTGAAAAATCAAATGTTTGGGATTTAGACTCAACAGTAAAAAAAAAAAAAAAACACGATAAGAAAAAGCTAAAACTCTTAGCCTTCGAGAAATTCTGTTCCAATCAACGTTTGAAATAACCTTGCAATATAATTTTATTTGTAGATGTCCAAACCTTGAGAATTAATTAATTAAAATAAAAATTAATTTTTTGGGAAAATCTGACCTTCGACTATTCATTTTTAAATTAATGAAACAAATTGAAACAAATAAATCAAATTAATCCAAAATCCGAAACGGAACAAATGATTCGCACTGAATACGAACAATTTTGAATATAATTATGAAAAATTGAGCATGTTACTCAAATTAATTAATGTGCTCGAACTCATAACGCTTCGTGATCAAACACTTCAAGCTGACAAAATGTTCAATAAACTATAAATAAACAGATTAACAGATGCGGCAAAATATTTTTTATTACAAATTAAAAATTTAACTTGAAATAATTTTATTTTATAAACGATAACAAAAATACAGGTTGTAAATGGATGATGATAGATTTTTAATATTTACTGGCACAAGACTACGAGATTTTTCCGAAAATATTGAAAAAAATATCATGTTTTTCAATTTTAACTTCCGCTTGTCTTATGATTAGATTTTATTTATTGTCCCATATTCGTATTGCCAACTATGAAACCGTAGTCACCCGAATCCAATGATTAAAAAATAAAAAACAAAAAAAAATCAACCCAACAATACCACATTCTAGTCAAAAATATTGAACATTCCAAATTTTTGAAAAAAAAAACATTTTTATTCCCTTTAATTTTTTTATCTGTTATTGTATATTATTGCATATCATGTGTTTATACACATTATGTTATAACCAATTAGTCAGCAAATCACTTTAATGATTGCTTTGATGAATTTAAATTAGTTAGTTGTCGATCAATTGACGCACCAAACCAATTATTAAGTAAAAGTGGTAATTGAAGCAAACATTAATTACGATGGTAATTAGTAGATTGAAAAACACTTTTTCAATTCATTGTAGAACAATTTCCTCAAATGTATCATTTTCGGTCGTTTATCACAGATTTTATTATATTATGTTGCCATTCTGATTTTTAGTCATTTTTATAGTTTGCATTGCAATAATGACGTCATTTTTACGTCAGTGAATTGAAATATCTCAGCTAATTGAAGTCAATGTTGTCATACGTCATCGTACGTAAATAAATAATTTGAGCAATATTTGTTGACGAAAGTAATTACAAAAAAAAAGAATAAAATCCTAGTCGACTTAACCTCAAATTATGAAGACACATTTACACAGCTAAAACTGTCAAATTTTCGATTATGTACAATTATTTTAAATTTTTCTTGCGAGGAGAACCTCATACGAAAATTAATAAACACCTGTATATAACAAACTCAAACAAGGATCTTAAATATCAATCGTTATGCCATTCTCATCAGAAAATATTTATAATTCAAAGTATTCAGATTTCGTCCGACAATTTCAAGTATCAAAAATAAATCAATTTTATTTTAGTTTTCTACAATCTCATCCAATAAACATGCTCTTTGCTAAAGTCTTCAATTTTGAAAAAATTCCGATTTTAATAAGAATTTTACGTATTGAACCACCCACTCAAACATAACCAACACGTGTTGTATAATATTCATTTGGTGTAATAACGGTGTCATATAGTTTCTTTAGCAACAGCCTGTTAAATTATTCTATTAACAACTTGCACATAGGAAGCGTTTTAACTTTATTGATATAATTTTCTTTTGAGGTTTAGCAATAGAGAAAATAACAAACACACTCCCTTAATGATCCATATTTGTAATTTTATAATTTATGTACTTTAACAAGGAAAATACAAATCCTGATTGCTTGTTTATGTGTACATGTAAAACATATTTGCATAAATATTCTTACCGCTAATTTATGGAGTATTTGTCGAACTCATCAATTGAGAATATAAACATTATGTTTAACATCAATGAAACATCTACACGACATTCACAACATATTAACCACTTTATTTTAAACATTTAAACGAAATAATTAGGGCACTAATATCACCGGACCGCATTCCAAAACACGCTCCTTCGTTTTTTGGGTAATATATCCCATATATCCGTTTCTTTCTATTTTATATACACCTTTCGACACAGTATAGTAGTCTGACAGTTACTGCGACACCTGTTTGTCATATCAGGTTGTTATTATAGATATCTATATTAATCACAAATAGAGCTGAGTTAATTTTTTTTATACTGATGAACGAAATATGTAAATAATGTGGATTATAAAAGCTTAGTAAAAAATTTCATGTATAATTGTTAATATCAAAGTATTAAAGCAAATTTACGATTATCGGAATATCTCCATAAAATTATACAATTATACAAACGTGGCTCCATCTAACATGTTAATTTATAAACACTATACCCAATAGGTTTATTATACTAATAATAATAGTAAACATAAATAATAAAGATAAATAATAAACATAAAAAATATCGCTAATAAAATATATTTATTTTTGATATACATAACAAATGGTCATAAAACGAACACGTCCCAATTATTCTATTTCCATCAAATTCATATTTTCTAACTTCAACTTCAGGTAAATAACACCAATCAGCTCCATAAACGATATTTTTATGGTCATAATAACTCCCAACAATTCGAACGTTTTCGACATCATTTGCTTTTATAACATGTGCACCATCCAACATACAAGCTGCCAATAAAAAATCACAATTGAAAGGATCCCATTTCAATCTCCACAATGTCCCAGGCATTTGCAATTCATTTTTAGGACTTTTCATATTACGCACGTCCCATATTCTCAAAAACGAATCGTAACTGAAATTTCAAATTTAAAAAGCTGTCTTATATGGTGTACTATTACCTTCCGGTGGCAATTAAAAATTCCTTTTTACTGTTTGAATGTATCGAAGTCACACCAGCTTGATGAGACTTGTTTTTTAAAACCGGAACATTCCCTACTCTTCTATCGAATTTTAAAAAAATCGAATCGTCCCCACCTAACTACAAACGTTGTAATATTTAAAATTTAATAAGAAATCTAACCTGTATATATGATCTGTGTATCCCAGTAATAAAATGCAGATATCCATGCTTCGTATTCATGTGCGTGCCAACTATCATTTAAAGTGAGTTCATTGCCATTAAAAGTAAGCCAGTGTATGTTGCCTTTGGAATCACTACAAACGATGTCGGGTGTAGAAGATTCATATTTGCCCGTAGTCCAATCTAATGACAAAATTAAAGTATCCATTTCATTACCAGTCAAATTAAACCTCGTTACCAAACATAATTTTATGTTAGCCGTTCGATTTAATTTGTATATTTCTATTGTATTCTTAGCATTAACCACGGCTAATATGGAACTCCCATCAATTTGATTATGACACCATTTTTGGTCTAATATCGCCGCTGAATCTATCGTCTGAAGTAATTTCAAAGCGTTTTTCGGAGATATTAAAAATAGCAAAATACGTCCTAGTCTGATACCTAAAATTAAATTTAAATTATCTTCTTGTTGGGATAAAAAGTTTCATTACTTTTTCCTACGTTCCCTTCTTCAACCAATTGATAATTTGAGCAAACAAAAACATTTTGAAACGGTTCATGTGGGCACCATTCGACTGAATCCGCGTTATAAATTGTATCGTAAGAATATATTGTATTTATATTTGAATTTTTGAGGACTTCCTCCATTTTGGATATTTTCGAATCGTAGGGAATTCATCGGTAAAAATTTTATTTAAAGTTACCTACCCTTTGTTTTTTTAGTTGTTTACAAATGGTGGCTGATTCAAAACGTCACAAAAGTTTTCTGGAAAAATGTCTTTAGGAGACGGCGATAGTGAATTTATAGATAAACTGTCGATTGCAAAGAAATTATGCTACGGTTTGCAAAGCGACGACAGAAAAGTACGCAGGCAAGTCTTTGTTGATTTTGAAAAATGTATATTAAATAATGATAAATTTCAACATGATTATCATAACATTTTCAACGAAACGCATATATACATTTTAAACGGGATGAGAGACAAATCAGAACCAGTACGTGAACAGGCTATTAAATTTATATCATATTTTATACTGGATGTGTTACCAAAAAATGATTATTATTTGTCATATGTATTTCCTGTCCTTACCGAGCGTTTGGGAACTTGTGAATTGGTGGAAGAATCTGAAGAAATACGCTTGCAGTTGGTGCAGTTTATGAAGGCAATAATAATTAAATATAGCCACAAGGAACTGTTGAAACCATTCCTGAATGACATCGTTATTATTTTAATACAAACCGTTCAGGATAAGTATCCAAGAATTAAAGAAGAAAGCTGTGAATGTATCGTTAAATTGGCTCATGGCTTACCCAGAGATTTTCATTTGCAAGCTGAAAGTTTAGTTAAACCAGTGCTTAGTAATTTTGGTCATCAACGATTTAAAATTAGGTGTGAATCCATAAAATGTATAGGTTAGTTACTATTATATTTGATTTTGACGTAGTAAGATATAAATATTCCAGGAGAAATTATATTAAACAGCACTCATAAAGGTTTCGATGATGTAGTAATTCCGATGGCAGAAAGGCTATTTGATCAAATATCCATCGTTAGGAGAACTGTTGCTCAAGTTGCTGCGAGATGGTTGTTAGAATATAGGGATCGGTATTCATACTTCCACAAGCTTTTGCCGCTTATACTTACAGGGTTAGTTGCTGTCATATTTTATGGTTTATTATATTAGTAGATTTGTAGCTTAAATGATGAGGTGCCCGAGACAAGAGATGAGGCTCACCAATTGTGGGAAGTTATCGGATTACAATATCAAAGGGAAAATGAACAAGATTTAAAAGATCAATTAGATTATTTAATAGAACCACCCAAGCATTATTTAGAACACTGTATGTATATTTATTAAAATTAGAATACAAATAAAAAGGTATAATTTCTAGTAATACGCCCAAATTTGGGTTGTCGTGTCTTAGTGCAAAGAAATGTTGGTAAATTAGCCAAAGGTCTAGCCAACGAATTAAGAAGTTGGCAAGCTGATGTTAGGGTACGTTGTAGCCAGCTATTATGTTCAGTTGTTTTACATGCAGAAGAAGGTATTACCCAAAACTTACAAGACTTGTTAAGTGCTATGTATAGCGCAGCCAAAGATGATGATAATCGAGTTGTTATTAATGTATGTTATCGATATTGTTTTATTCATTTATTAATATGATATTCTTAGATCATACAGTCAAGTGAAATAATAGGATTATTTGTACCTGTAAACACATGGAAACAAATAATTCTACCAGCAATTGAAAATGGAGCTCATTTTGGACATTTAAGTGTATTAGCCGCTTTAATTAGAGGTAGTCCACAAGAAAATATTGTTACCTCTTTGATGGAAATATCAGAAATACTTGCCGACAAAAATATTTGTCAAAGTCGAAAGGTATAAAACATCTAAACAAAAAATATTTATAATAAATTTTTTTTGTAACTAGATGAAATATCAAAGAGAATTGGTCAATTGTGTAAAGGCAATAATATGTAAAATGGTTAAAGGATCTGTCGATGTTGGAAAATATTTATTTTCAATTCTGGTAACCGTTATTGCATTAAGAGATCCCGAAAATATACACATAAACACGTCACTTTTCAAAGGACTGTATAATACATTGGAAATGAGCGATGAATATCAATTATGGAGCAAATATTGTGCATCGTTACTAAATGAAATTAAAGATGATCCAAAATCATGGATGGTTGTCACACCAGAAAGGTGTATATTTGAAACAATTTTATTACAATCGGGTAATTAATTATAAATATATTATTTGCATTTTTGAAATGTTTATTTTAGGGGAAGCGTTTGGTGAGAATTTATCAGTAATTGGTGAAATTTTGGTCAAGACTTTGGACACGGATGCAGATGCCGAATCTCGTCTTAAAACATTTATAGCTTTATCTACTGCTTTAGATAACAAAAATATCATATTTAAAAATTGTAAAGATTTAAATGAGTTTTTAGAAACTTTGGTTACAGGTAATTAAAATAAATTTTGTATATTATTTAAATAAACATGAATTTTAGATATCTTCGTGCCATCTCTAGTTTGGCAAGCTGGTCGTATCGCTGAAGCTATGCGCACGATGGCAGCTTCTTGTCTTTTTAGTGCTTTAAATCCGAATGAAAGTGTTGAAATTTTTACTTGTCCTGATGTCTTACGACTGCTTATTGATAAACTGATTCCTTTGTTATTGTCTTTGACTGAGGACGCCTCATATCGAAGTAGACAATTAGCTTTGCAAGATCTTGTTCTGCTTAAAGAAACTGCCCAGAGAAGAAACATTTGGAAACTGGATGATTTATTAAAAATTTATCCAGGTACCCAAATTCGCTGAAACTTTCCTTGTTAATTTCTATGCTTTTCCAGAAGTTGTTAAAAGATTGGATGATCCAACCGATAAAGTAAGGCTATGTTCGATTAAATCACTTGGTGTTATTATTGAAAATCCACCTGATGAGTTTCTGCACTCTACTTTTAAACCCCATCTTGAATTTTTACTAGACACTTTGTTGATTCATTTTGATGATGATGAACAGGATACTCAAAATCATATAATGGGTAATTTAAATAAATGAAGTTTCAAAAAATTTAACATTTGTTTTACAGACGTGTTGAAAATACTATCAAAGAATTGTGAGGAATTGCTATTAGAAAAGGTAAATAAACATAAACCAGTGTTAAGAAACAAGGAAGGTTGTGAAGAAATCATTCAATATATAAATAATATGAAGATAAAATAAATTGTGTAGTTTGAAAATGTTCATCAGCATTGCAATAAATGATTTATGGTTATTTCATCATTTTTTTTTCAGCTCAATATTCTAGTCCATTAGTGTTAAAGAAAAAACAATTGTAAAATAGTATTATTATATTTTGTATTACTTATAAAATTTATAAACCTTCAAAAATATATTACTTCTAATACATAAGTATAATCTACCTGAGAATTATGTATACATATATATATATATACTCCCTTGTTAGTGTGCCTGTTTGTTTTTGTTTACTCCTTGGTGCTTCCATCTTGCTCCTTGGCTACACCGTACTGATGAGGACCAATGAGTCCGAAACACGTGTCTACGGTTTGCTCTTTTGCTGCGGGTCTGACCGATAATTTTTCACTTTTTTGCCTTTCAAGCGTGCTCCCGCGATGCATCCAATGTTGCATTATATATATATATATATATATATGCAAAAATATATTTGGTATCAAGGTAACATGACCTTTGAATGTACACAGAAATATTCATTCAGATGAAAAATCAAGAGCATAACGAAAAATTGTTATATTATCAATCTTTAATAATACTTTTGAAGGATGAATTTTGATAGTAAAGATACATAGATTCATAAATCA
>JAFFZR010020557.1:0-37500 GCA_018397195.1 Lethrus apterus | reverse complement strand
TATCGATTTTTTTAAATGACACCTCTCATTTTTTTCTTTTGCTTTTGATAGACCTCCTTGATGTTTAAGTAGTGATTACCGAATTAATTCTTTACATAAGAACTTTTCTGAAAAAAATAACATTTTTTCTTCAAAAAATTTTTGTTTAAAAGAAAAAATTTAAATGTGTCATTTATTCAAAAAAATTGTTATGTAAGGTACCAATTTTTTTACATCACCGTTTAGGTAGTAAGAAGGTCTATTAAAAACAGAAGAAAAAAGTAGGGGTTGTCATTTAAAAAAAATTATGATGACGTCTTTGTGCAAAAACAAATGACGTCATTCCAAAAAAATTAACGTCAGAAGACGGCATTTCAAAAACAAAAATTGA
Organism: Lethrus apterus; assembly: GCA_018397195.1. NCBI lineage: Eukaryota > Metazoa > Arthropoda > Insecta > Coleoptera > Geotrupidae > Lethrus > Lethrus apterus. The sequence goes on along the minus strand of JAFFZR010020557.1, from coordinate 37,130 downwards.
CCTCTCCGAGCGATTTTCTTAAAAACATTATAGAACGATTTTATGAATTTTGTTCCAAACTTTATCACCAAACTGTATGTCCTATACCTATCTCTTATCATTTTGAGATATCATTTTTTTTTTGTGAACAGGCTGTAAGTAGTTTTTCTATGAAACTGATAAAGTGAATGATTTAGTAATGAACTCATTTCGCTATGTACGCTGGTAATAATGCATTTTGACGTAATTTATCTAGATTCTAAAATTTAAATAAATTATTAACTGCCAACTGAAAAAAGTTCAAACTGATGTTTCTCTGTTATTTTAAATAGAAAACTATGTATATTATTATACCATGGAATAGGCATTAAAATAACGTTTCGAATGGCTATAGGGTGCCCTATACCTAAATCCCGAGGTTCTGAAGTTATACTGCTTCAATTGAAAATTATCGTTCAAATCACTATGTCCAACATTTTTATTGACTAAAAAAACTTATAACATGTAAAATTTTGTTTATTTCAACATTTTAACATAATACATTAACGTGGTTATTTTGATTACTACTTTGCCGCACTAATGAGCAATCCTGTATATTGAAAATGAGAATCGAAGGCTAAAATATTGTTTAATTGGAGACCCAAGTATTTTACTGAAGTTGCTGTTTCTATTCTCTCACCATCAATTGACAAATTAATATTTTGCACATATATTTTTAGAGAAAGAAAAGAACGAGATTCGCAGAGAGAAAAGGAACGTTTTTTAAGAGAAAAGCCGAGTTACGAATACAAAGAAACATACACGGAATATATCAGTGAAAGAACGTACAGAGAAAGAAAAGAGGAATCTTCGTCGAAAGCTCGACATCCGGATTTTCGCAAATATCAAGAAAAAAAAGAACGAGAAGTTTATGAAAGACACAGCGATCCTGAAAAATACAGACGTGACAAATATGATGATGACAGGAGAGACAAATCTGTTGGTGACAAAACGCTTCAAGACTTAAGAGAACGTTTGTTGAGTAAACGTGGGAACAAAAGTGAAGATGAATATAAAATAGAACGGAACGAGTCGCACAAAGACAGACGAAGTAAAGAATGTGAATCACTTGATAGTGCACTCCAAGGAGAAGCTGGTATGTACGTTAAAGAGATTATAAATATTAGTACTGAAGAACGTCGATATAGAAAGGAATACAAAGAAGAAGATAAGCTTACAGATGAAGAAAGAATTGAACAGGAAATGAGACGGGAGAAACTTCTTGAAGCTGGTAAAAATGATTTTTTGTTTTTGACTTACTTTCACATTTGTATGAATGAATCTTTTTTAAATATATTTTTTTCTATAGAACGTGAAATGGCGAGGCAGAAAGAACAATCGAGATTAGAACGTGAACGTCGACACATAGAAAAACAAGCAAAGCGCAAATTAGAAGAAGAAGAAGCCGAGTCCAATAAACGGATACACATCGAAGAAAGTAACATCGTTACGGTGTCAGATAATTCCGATGAAGAAGAATTAGAAGGACCCGAAGAGGAAAAAAGTGAAAGAAGTGAAATGAGCGAAGCGGGAAGTTCGACCGTCGAGTCAAGATTGAGCAATCGTTCTATGAGCAGTCGATCTGAAGAAAATTCACCGAGATCTGAAAGGGTATCGAGGAGTCCTAGTCACAGCAGTGAGAGATCTAATTCACGGTCCAGATCTCTTTCGGCTTCTCCCACGCAAAATGGCAACGTACAAGAAGAAAATAAAGAGGAGGAAACCGAAGCAACGCCGAAAATTGATGAAGATCTACCTCCATACTATCCAGCTATTCAAGGTTGCAGATCTGTCGAAGAATTCCAGTGTTTGAATCGTATCGAAGAGGGCACTTATGGGGTAGTTTATCGTGCTAGGGATAAACGAACTGAGGAAATTGTTGCTTTGAAGAGATTAAAAATGGAAAAGGAAAAGGAAGGGTTTCCTATTACTTCACTAAGAGAAATAAATACTCTTTTAAAGGGGCAACATCCGAACATTGTCACTGTTAGGGAGATTGTTGTGGGAAGCAACATGGATAAAATATTCATTGTTATGGATTATGTAGAACACGATTTGAAGTCTCTAATGGAAACTATGAGGCATAAAAAACAAATGTTTACTCCTGGTGAAGTAAAATGTTTGTTGAAACAATTATTAGCTGCTGTTGCACATTTACATGATAACTGGATATTACACAGAGATCTCAAGACGTCTAATTTACTTTTGTCACATAAAGGTATTTTAAAAGTAGGGGATTTTGGTTTGGCTAGAGAATATGGATCACCATTGAAGGCTTATACTCCAATTGTTGTCACATTGTGGTATCGAGCACCAGAATTACTCCTATGTACAAAAGAATACTCTACCCCGATAGATATGTGGTCTGTTGGTTGTATTTTTGCCGAATTGTTGCTGATGAATGCGCTGTTTCCCGGAAAATCGGAAGTCGACCAATTAAATCGCGTATTCAAGGTATTTATTTGTTGTAATTACAGTAAGTAATAATAACAGATATGTATTTATGGTCACTCACCGAAGTCGTTCAGCCCATACAATTAATATTTATTCTAAATATAAATTTTTTAGGATTTGGGTACACCGAATGAAAAAATTTGGCCAGGATTTAAGCAATTGCCCGCCGTTCAAAAAATGAAATTTACGGAATACCCTATTTCGAATTTACGTGCTCGGTTTAATATGTTAACCGAGCAAGGATTAGCTTTACTCGGCAGATTTTTAACTTACGACCCACAACAAAGAGTTACAGCCGAAGATGCTTTGAAACATGCGTATTTTGAGGAAGCGCCGTTACCAATAGACCCTGCAATGTTTCCCACATGGCCCGCTAAAAGCGAACTTGGTCATAGAAGAGCACTTGCTGCAAGTCCAAAACCTCCATCTGGTGGAAGAGAATACAAACAACTGGTTGGTGTTGTTTTTTTTTTTTAAATATTGTCTAATAATTGATTTTCCCTATAATTTGCAGGGTGGTGATGGTGATGATGATGGTTATGGGTTCAGAATAGGCATTTCAGCGGCTGATAGCAGGCGACTAGCAATGGGAGGTGGATTTAGTCTAAAATTTTAATTATTGTTTAATACCAATATTAAATATATTAGTTTTTCTGTACAACTTTATTTTATTAAACCTTTATTTAAAGTTATGTTGAAACACAAGTTTTTCCATTTAAATCAGTAATGATTCTTTCAGTATGATATTTTTGACAAATAATTGAAACTATTTAGTAAAATCAAAACATGAACGTGAACGTTGCACATACACGTAATTGTGATCTGATTTATATGTATCATAAATGACTGTGTATCATTGTTCATTGTATGGGATTTATGTGTTGTGATAAGTTATACTTAACTATTTGCGTTATCCATATTTTCTTATCATTAATCAGAGTTGTTTAAAGGTGAAGACGCAGCTTACATGAACATATTTTTATGTATGTTTAAGTGTAAGGTTATACCTACATATTTTCGTAATTTAATCCGATCAGTTTTAAAATGAATACGTGGCTATTCCTCGTTGTTCTTCTATACATAAACGAAGGCATTTGTACAGATGATAAAATCGTCAAAGCAAGAATCGAGGTAAATATAGGTTATAATGAACTTTATGAAATTTTTTTAAACTTTAGAGTTGTGCCGGATGTTCACTTAAAAGATTACCCGAAGTAAAACAATTCATTTATGATGATGTGCCAAAGTATAGGAATGTAGAATTCAAAAAAATTCCAGGAGCCCCTCCAGAACTCATATTTTTAAATGAATCTGATGAAGAAATTGAACGATTCAGTCTAAGCAAATTAAGTAGGGAAGACTGCAATGTTAAATTACTGGAAAAAGGTTTTAAATTGAAGATAGCACCTCATTCTGAATTATAATTGTTAATCACAACAATTTTTCTTAAAGTATGATAAATAAATAAAATTAGGTTTAGAAAAAAAAAAAACATGTAAAACCATTTATTATGTACCCTTATATACATGTGCAAGTGCATTTGCCATATTTTTCATTACATTAAAATCAAGAATTTATATACAAATAAAATACAATGTAACAGGAATGGTATCTTGATTTTTGCACAACCGTAATTCTAATTGATTTTTTTATGCATATAATAGCCATGCAAGGAACAAAATGGCTAACCACAAAAATAACTTTGAAAGAAATTGCTCTTCCAAATGGTGTGGAGAACCTCTTAACGCAGCACTGGGTCTAAGATCAGCGAAATTAAATGTTGATGTGAAAAAGCCAAACGGAAACGCTCCTATACCAAAAGACATGTGAAAGCCATTATCTCCCAAACCAAAACCTACAGATATAAAGTTAACAAATGTATTTCAATAATATTGACATATACCTGAAAAGCTACTACCAGGTTCTGGTTCAGTTCGTTGACCAGCTGGTCTAGGTGGAAATTTCTCCCTAGGATCTTGATTTGTACTACCTCGCCCATATAATGGTACGACTTTATCTTTGTTGATTGCGGCTTTACAAACAGGGCATACTTGACCATTGGGTTTGGTTTCTAGCCACTGATGTAAACATGGCCAACTACAAAGTCATCATTGATGCATTCTCTAAGAAATATTAAGTTCTTACCAAAATAGATGTCCACACATACTGACAACGGCATCTCTAGCCGTATCCAAGCAAATGTTACACTCGAAACTTTTCTCATCTTTCTTACCTTCTCCATCAGTTGCTCCATTTCCACTTGGATTGTTCGTATCGCGAACTTTTGTATTCTCACCTGCGTTCGACATTTTAGGCTGAAAAAAATGTCTTAACTAATAATTTCTTCAAATTAAAATGTCAATAAAATGTAAACAAAATGACAAGAATGACGTGTTGGTTAATCGATCATTTTACATATTTGTGTAAAAATTATGATAATTACGTTAATCAGGTGATATTTCTAGCATAACGTATTCTACGTTCCAATTACACTACAAATTTCAGTTGCATCCATATAACCTTGAGTCATGTTTATCCTAACTCATTTTTATATCTCATTAAACTTTGCTGCCTTTGAAAACAATTATTATTACCTACGCTGTTCGATGATATCTGGGTAAATTTATATTCACAATTTCTTAAATAGTGGAGTTTCGTCAAACATGGCTTATGGTTAATTTGATAGGCACGAAAATTACCAACGTTTAGTAAAATTCCATTAAATTTTTGGCGCCACAGATGTTGTTTTGAATTATCGATTAAACTTATAGTTATACAAGTATACAATTTTATACAAAAAATAATTGTATAGATTATAAATAAAAATAAACGGTAAATACAATCAAGTTGTAAAACAATATGTTTCTATGTAAATATATTTTATTATTGACACAAAACTGTTCATATGTGTTAAATAACTAAAAATGAAAACTGAAACAACTTTTAAAAGAAAAGATTTCAGAGTAGCAAGAAAATCAATCATCAAAGATAAGAAGTACGATGTGAGCATATTTCATCCTGTTATAGTGGACGGACAAGATGTAACTCCAAAGCCTTTGAATCCGTTGTCATATAAAGAAGGCAAAGAAAGGCCTATGAGCGTTTTAAACATTGGCGCTGGAAGTAATATAGATACCAGTCGTATAAGTACCTCATCTAGAACCGATTCCTATAGTTCCGCATCGAAATTTACCACAGATCTTCACTTGCAAACAGTTTTAGGCGATACAGCTTTTCAGCAAACATATCTAACGACAACATACACCGAAGGATTATCCATCGAACCCGAAAAGGACGTTTCCTTTCCAACAGTCGCTACGAAAGGACAACCATTTTTACCATCCGAAATGCCCACAAAAATTACTTTGTTGCTCGTTGAAACATCAACGTCATTTGTACTTGATATTCCAAGCACTACAGTCGAAAAGGATACAGAAGAAGGTAACTGACATTTTGTAAGTTTACAGGTATCAAAATTTATTTCATAGGACTATTAGCTGAAAACGACAATAAATACTACGAGTTCATTACCGTTGGAAAGGGTCGCAATAGAAAAATTGTAAATGCCGAAGTACAAACAGTTCCCATTTTATTGAAATCAAGAGAGACCAAAGCGGAAAATCCAATAGTCGTACACAATTATGCTTACGCTTCCGGATGGGATATGTACGATACTTACGAAAATGCTAATGACAACGACAATATCGCTGAAAGTGTAGAAAAGAATGCATCAGATGTATCGATAGAAAGTTACCGAATGCCATCGGAAGATAAACAAATGATGAAATTGGTCAAAACCGATAACTTTTTAAATGCTCTTTGTGTTATGGAGCGATTATTGGCTAATAATAATTACAATGAACAACAGAAACGATATAGAGGCTTATCGGAACCTAATCCCTATAGGGAAGGTATCGATTATAAATACAATTTGAATCTTTTATGGACATTTTCAAATGATAAAACCAAGGGTATGTGATTTATATTCGTAAATTCGGAAGAGTAGAATCATAAGACAGAATTACATTAGAACAATTTTCGAACTTACCACTAGTTGGCAGTACTTGTCCCTGCATTTGAATCCATTAAAATTTAAGTGATTAATTCACCTTGCTGCAATTTAGTTCTATAAAGAACTGTTTTTTAAATTATTAATAAACAATGAATAACTTTTTAAATACTTTAATATCGACACTTGTCAGCTGTCACACATGTAAACATTAAATACCGGAAATCTGGTTGCGAATACGACAATTTACAGTCTGTGTAAATGTGTCTCGCAAGTAGCCAATCAGTTAGCGATTTTTTTAGGTGGGAATTTTAATTTATGAACGTAGTATAGTATAGGATAAGCGTTTTATTATTCTCATTCTTTTAGGTAGGTGTGTAACTGCAGTGTGTTGGAATGGTGCCAACGAAGATATACTAGCAGTTGGATATGGTAAATTTTATTATGCTGAAATAACAACTGGTATGGTAATGATTTGGAACATAAAAAATCCAGTTCAACCCGAACGAACATACACCTTCACTGAACCGGTTACATCCATTGATTTTTCAAAACAACATCCTAATTTATTAGCGATTGGTTTCTATGATGGAAATATAAAAGTCCTTGATGTTTCAGACAAATCTATCAAATACATCGGTGTGACTAATAGACAAGATAGTCCATTATTTGAACCAATTTGGCAGTTAGAATGGTATACCGACGATGACTACTATAAAGGTATTGAATTCTTAATGGCCACTTCCCAAGATGGCAGAATCAGCAAATTCAGTTTAGAGGGTGCATCTTTTATGCCTTATTCCCACTTGATGCGAGTATCACGGGCAGAAGGAAAATTGAAAGGACTACAGATGTCTAATAAATGTGCAGTTCCTGGTATACCTATAGCACGACATCCTGCAGCTTTAGTATTTACTCAACATCCAATCGATTCGAATATTTATTATGTTGGTACTGGTGAAGGGGTTGTTCATAAATGCTCAAAAAACTATTATCACCAACACTTGGATCTTTTTCTAGCGCACGAAGGACCAATTTATCAGATTAAATTTTCACCTTTTTGCAACAAACTTTTTTTGACGTGCGGTGACGATTGGGCGGTAAGGATATGGGCGGAAGGTATTTCGGAACCTTTAATGGAACTTGCCAAAACGATGCAAACGGTGCAAAGTGCGGACTGGAGCCCCTCACACTCGACAATTATAGCCAATGTATCTTCAACCGAAATATTTATATGGGATTTGCAAAGAAAAACTTATTTGCCACAGTCTATTACAAAATCCCCATCCAAGTGTCGAAGTACAATAGTTCAGTTTACAAAAAATGGGAGATGTTTATTAGTTGCTGATATCGATGGAAATGTTCACTTATTCTCTTTAGAAGACATGCCATTTCCAGCATTTTTTCAGGACGACTTGCTCACTCAGGCAATCAAAAGAGAATTGATAATAAAACCAGATTTAATAAAAAAAATAGATAAGTTAGAAGGTCTTAGTTTCGACAAATCAAAATTTAAGAAACACTTTCAGTAGATTAGGTCAAGAATACCATATGTATTATATGTTTATAATAAAAACTACTACTCTTTAAATTTAACGTTAAATGGATTTTATAAACCAAATACAAATTTTAAAAGGCAGCGATGTCGATATAGCCATGAACAGCGTATGCGCTCTTAATTTTGCGGTTCTTTGAAGTATTGTAAGTGGTTCAGTTGAATTAATTTTACTTTTGTGAATAGTATAATTAACTACTATTTTATCGAAGTATCGAAATAATTAAAAAAACTTATAGTGCCGTCGTTCATGGTTATAACGAAATTTATAAACACGAAAGTTGTCGATGTAAATTAGATGAGAGCTGTCAAATTCAGAGAACGTCAAATTAACATAACCTAAACGAATAGCGTAATGATTAAAATCTGTTGTTCATTTGTGATATTATTTAGTCTCTCATAATGAGGCTATTTAGGCTTATTGTTCATCAAAAGACATTTAGTGGTACGTAAATAAACATGGCATTTTTTTTCCTAATATGAATTAATTCAGAGGAAGATTTGTTAATAAATCCTAAAGATTACCAAGAGGCCAAGGAAGGTGATATTGTAGAAATATACGATCCTTCCGAAGAAGATAATCCACGTTTGTTATTACAAATTAAAGCATTTAAAGATGATTTGACAACGAAAGGTATTTTATATAAATCTGACTATAAAATGTATTGTGTACATTTTATATTTACAGATGCCATAAGCATAGAGCAGAGTATAGCAACAGCTTTTGGCTTACGTCCATATAAAGATGTTAGTATAAGAATTGTTGATCCATCCGACGTCACTCTGGATTCCATAGAATTAACATTCAAAGATCAATATATGGGTAGATCAGAGATGTGGCGATTAAAAAACAGTCTAGTGAGTCACATAAATAAAAATTTAACGTTAAATCCTTTGATTAATTCTAGATAAATACGTGTGTTTACATGAACAAGAAACTGGAATTTTGTGGTGGTGCAGTGCGGTGTCAAGTATATGAGATGTGGTCGCAAGGTGATCGCGTTGCTTGTGGTGTCATAACCGACGATACTAAAGTGGTATTTAGATCATCGACGTCGATGGTTTATCTTTTTTTACAAATGTCCTCTGAAATGTGGGATTTTGATATTTACGGGGATTTGTATTTCGAAAAGGCTGTTAATGGATTTTTATCTGATTTATTTATGAAATGGAAAAAGAATGGAAGCAACCACGAAGTTACTATAGTTTTGTTTTCTAGAACTTTTTACAATGCGAAACATTTAGAAGAATTTCCTTTGCATATGAGGGAATGTTTACAAGAAGATTACAAAGGGAGATATTATGAAGATTTTTACAGGTTGCATTCAGTTTGTTTATATTTTTATTTGTTTTATCATGGTGATTTGCAGAGTTGTGGTACAAAATGAAAAATATGATGATTGGAGTGGAATATTGGTTCAGTTGAGGAAGGTGTTTTCTGAGTATTTGAAAACTGTTTTAGAGTATCATTCAAGACAAGGACAAATAATTCCTACAGCTACAAACAGTACAGCAGCACAGGGGAACTTTTTAGAAGTACTAAATATGTCATTAAATGGTATTTATGTATTTTATATGTGATGGATTTTATTTGTATTGTTTCAGTTTTTGAGAAACATTATTTGGACAGGAGTTTTGATAGGACTGGGCAATTGAGTGTGGTTGTGACACCAGGAGTTGGTGTTTTTGAGGTCGATCGAGAACTAACCAACATTACTAAGCAACGCATCATTGATAATGGGGTGGGAAGCGATTTAGTTTGTGTGGGTGAACAACCATTGCATGCTGTTCCTCTTCTTAAAGTGAGTTAGATATCATCAGTGAAATCATTTGTGTAATTGTTTTCTGCAGTTTCACAATAAAGACACACATTTGAACGTTCCCGATGATTATTCGATGCCTCATTGGATTAATTTGTCATTTTATTCTACAAATAAGAAGATTGCATATTCTAATTTTATACCTCGGATCAAGTTACCTCCTTCAGTTATCGAAGACTGCAGTGAGAAGTGTATACAAGCGCCGAAAACAAATTTTGTATCTGAAGAAGATTATATACATAATTCATTTTTTGATTATGATGCTTATGATGCCCAAGTTTTTCAGATACCACCTGTACATCCTCTACATGAAACAAGGTAAGCTATGGTTGGATACTTGATGGAAAAGAAAATAAAAAAATGTTTCCTTATTTGAGCAGTGTACACAAAACAACGATACGATATAAACGTAGTTCGGGTGGATTACTAGATTCTCAGGAATTGAACAGCCACAGAAGAAAATTATCAGATCCAGACATACAACATACACATCCATCCGAAAATCTTCAAAGATCTCAACCTATAATGATACCACCAGCAGCGACAAGCCCTATTGTATCTCCACATGAAGGTATTATTACAAATATTTGAACAATGCATTAACATTCATTTAGAAAAATCTTTAGCTGCTACTTTGGACAGAGAATTGTCGCCCCCTTTGAGGATGGTTATTGGTTCTGAAGGATCTCCACCGTTAGAATCTAGAGCGCTAATAAATCCATTTGATCCATCACATGTTACGATTAAATTGACGTCCAATAGAAGAAGGTGGACTCATATTTTCCCTAAAGGTATTAAATTAAATTATGTACATAATTTAATTTTAAATGTTTTAATTTTTATGTTCAGGTCCAACTGGAGTGTTAATTCAACAGCACCATTATCAGGCTGTTCCAACTAAATCTCAACAATGGATGGAAAATGAATTGGAATCATGTGATTCCAAATTAAATAAAGCCAGTTCTTTGGCACCCAATGAATTGTCAACTACTGCATTACATGAATGTAAGTTCTTATTTGTAATTTTTTTTTTATTTTATTAGAACGTTTTTAGATTGCAAGAAAGACAAACGAATTGTACACGTATCGAATCAGCGACGTAGGATACCTTTACTGCCAAAAAATCCTTCAAAGAGTTTAACTTTTCTTTGGGGTGCGACGGGGGAACAAGAATGGACTCCGGCACTTACAACTGGTAATATTCACGTGATACGTTTGGTGTCATCAGTTTAACATGAAATTTGCTTTATAACTAGTTCAGATTGTTTTTTTTTCAAATTTGATAAATTTACCATGAAGCTGGGATATTTTTAATAAGCGGTAAAGCTAAAGCTTATTTAAATTGTCTTTACTAATAATTATATTCGACGAACATTTTTAATAGGAACACAGATTTCATTTGATTGGTTATTAGCTGAGTCCAAGAGAGTTCATAAATGTGTATGTTGATGTATGTTCTGTTCCATGGTCTCCGTTGGACTTCCATCCATCGTACAGTGAATGAAGTACTCATAGGTGAAAATCATTTCTTTACAGTAGTAATTTGGATATCATATGATATTAATCTAACTTTAGCGATATTAAGAGCACATATTCATCTTTTCCATTGCACGTTGCTAAAAATTTAATGCTATACTTAATCCATCTCAGGAAATTGTTTGACTTTATATGATGCGTACATGTAACATTTTAATAATTTGCAACGAGATTAGCATACTCACTAACACATTGCAGTCACATGAACACGGCATGATTACTAGCTCTTCAAGTTGGATTAAGTATGAGTACTTTAATGGTAAACAAAATTACATAATCTGATATTAACACAATTGGTCTGAAAAGGAAATACATTATGTGATAATAAAGATTCTCTCCAATGATTCAATGAGGGAAGATTTAAGTGTCAAATAAATTTTTCTTTCGCTTTCAACTTGCTTTCCTTCTCATAACATTCTTGTTTTCTATTTTCTATTGAAATAATACATTAACAATAAGTACATATTTATTCAGGAGTGGATTGGAAATCACTGACAATACCTGCTTGCCTTCCCATTACAACCGATTATTTTCCTGATAATAGGGCACTTCAAATGGATTATGTACACTCGTTGTACAGTTTACTACCAGATGATGTTAACGCCGATGTTGCACAACAAAAAGTTATATCAAAGAAACCGCTCACAACCCTAGAAGTTTTTAATGAGTTGATCTCGCAAAGGTTGGCTCAAGGTTTCCAACTGGTCCTACTTCCAAATACACGAGAGAACAGTTCCTCTGTACTGGGAAAGTGTACACCAGATGGTGAACAGACTTATATATTATCTATAGGAAGGCTTTTTCACAAAATAACTTTAGCCGGAAATAACATCATAGTGACACGATACAGACCCAGGTTAGTTAGTTACTTAGTTTTGTTTTTATTTAATAGGATCTTTTTCAAGGCACCCGTACCCTGGATTTAAGTATGAATATAGGTACAGATTTCACGCCCCACATCACGATACTTACGAAGAATCTTATGCATTATTCACTACAGAAAAATTAGAACATTATAATTGGAACTATCTGGATCACTATATATGTACGAGGGGCGATTCAGAATTCGTATTGGTGGATGCGCTTAAATATTGGAGGTTAAAATTAATTTAAAATATGTGTAAGATTTTAAATTTCTTTGTCCTTGCAGATTTCGCGTTTATCTTTTACCGCTTTTGCCGCCGAAAAAAGTGGGCGAAGGATCGCAACGTTACGACATTTACGGCGCGTCGAACTTGAGCGATAGCCAGCAAATTAGCGAAGGTTTTTTAAAATTTACCGAAACCATAGTGAACAAAATAAAGAGACCCGGTGCTATCAAGAAGCCGAGGGTTTGTGATCTCCTCATTTTTAAAATTTTTCTTTATGCTTGTTTAATATTTTGGTTTTATATCGATTTTAGTTTGTGCATGTGTTGAGTTACGTTGCATGTTGTAGATGTCTCTGAGTTCAATAAACCACAACGCACCGCTCATACAGCCCAGGCGTAATAGCATGAGTGCTGTTAATCAGGTATATTAATCTTGCGATTGCAATGCACCTCTGTTGTAAATTTAAATTTGCATCTGCACCAAATTTATGTAGGAGTATATAAAAATTCGATTTTCGTTTTTTTGGGAAATATTTTTTTTTTTTTTGAAATCCAAAAATACTGTGGCATGCAATAAAATTTTTGAGCTCAATAAAATTGTATTTAAACAAATTAAATACAGTCTGTTCGACAAAACTGGCTCAAGACTATAGTCGCTATAGTCTTCTTCAATTGTTATTTAATCATCAACAAACCACATGTATTATTAAATGGGACAGTCTTAGCTACAACATGGCAAAAAATAATCTTTTTTAAACACCTTCATTTATTTGTTGTGACGTCACCGACAATTTTTTTAAATTGCTCGGGTACGTATAATTTTTTTGGTGTACTCTTCTAGAGCACCTACTAGCTCAAACCAGTTTTTTACATTTTTGGAAAAAAATTCACAGTATAAATGCTCCACAACCAGAATACACCAAAAAAATTATACCGAGCAATTTAAAAAAATTGTCGGTGAACTTTATTGAAATCACTATAGTCTTGGGCCAGTTTTATAGAACAGACTATATTCTAACTGTAAATGTCAGATATAAAAAAATAATGAAACTTCTGGGTTTAGATTGTGGCTTTGAAAGATTAATTACACATATATGTATATATATTTTTGTTATTTATTATTACTTTATTACGTACTACTGTTTAATTCTTCATTTCAATTACTTTGAGCTCTAGTCACTGGACATATAGTGAAATAGAGTAGAAAGGAAGATTATATAGAAATTCAATTTAAATCCAAAACTATATACATTTTGAAAATCAACGGTATTGAAATCAACCGAACATGAGGAATTAACACAGAAAACACTTTTTAAAAACTAATTCGCTTTTATAATTTAGTTTTGAGTCCTGTTAATATTTCATAATATTTTATTTTCACTTCCGAAACTAATTTTGAGAAATGAGCACTATATTGCTATTAATATTATTTTCTCATTACAGAAAAATAATTTATGTCGTTTATAAATTATTAATTAAAAATTCGACCCTACTGTATTGCTTTAATATAAAAAATTGCATGTTTTATGTATATTTTTTTAATTTTGTACGTGATTAATTATCAAACAATCTTTTTATGTATAGCATAGAGATTTGAGTGTAATTTTTAAAATTATTATTTTTTCTATAATATGTGTCTTTTCTGTATTTAAATGTATAATAAACATAAACTTTATTCTTAACAAATAGATATTAAGATCTTGAATTACAGAATTCAGCATCGTGTAATTCACCATTTAGAGAGCGTTTAGGCAGCAACAGACTTCCAGATCGGCCGAGGCCAAGGTTGGCACTGTTATTTTTGTTACAGCTTGGGTTGCAGTTTTGAAGCATGTCTGGCTCTATGGTATTTTTAATTTAACTGTAACAACTGTAAAATAGTCGTTTTCGTTTGTAGTAGCGTTAGTTATATTGCTTGCTTTTTACAGAATTCTACAACACGCTCAGCGGAGCGCTATATAGCACCCGCTCTTAGGTTGGTATAAGACGCTACTTCACAAGTACATATTTGTATATATTTCAAGTCTTTGAAAAATTAACAGTGTCTTGAAAAATAACATTTTCTGTCTTGTCCACCATTTGTGTTCAGGGTGTCTTATTTTCGTTGTTTTATCTATATAAAGTACCATTAGTTTACAAGCTAGGAGAAAACCGTTTAGCAATTCTCGTAGGTAATTCACATTTTTCTACCTCATCTCGTTTCCGCTCTAGAACTGGAAATTGAAATTTCACGATTTTTTTAAATAATCATAACTCTGTTATATTGCAAGATATAGAGAAAACTCAAGGCATTTTTTCACCAGCATTTGACAGAGTACTTGCCACTTAACTCAGTTTTCTAATTATAGTTCCTACTTCGCCACTACCATCCTTCTTAAGGGATAAGAAATCATAAATTTGACCATAACTCGTCTAAAATACGATATAGTTAAACAGAGTTTTATATTATTGGAAAGTCCTCAGTAAGACAGTTTTAATGGTGTCACATCGAATCATGGTTACCATTAAAGAAAAACAAATGAAGAATGGTGGCGGCGAAGTGGTAATCACAATTAGAAATCTGATCTGCGTTTTTTCGATATCTTGCAATATAATAGAGTTATGAATATTTTTAAAAAATCGTAAAATTTCAATTTCCGGTTCTAGAGCGGAAACGAGATGAGGTAGAAAAATATTAATTGCCAATTTTTCACGAGTAATTCACGTATTACTCGTGAAAAATTGGCACAGCATTGCGTAAACGGTTTTCTCCTAGCTTGTAGGCTAATGATACTTTATATGGATAAAAGAACGAAAATAAGACATCCTGTACATTAAGTAAATTCTAAAATTGTTTTTGTGGGAATTGTCTTGGGAAAATGTAAATTTATATTTGTATTGGTGAACAGGACAGTTGTAGTTTTGTGTGACGAAATAAACTGTTAGCCTTGTGTTTAATTAATTGTTCAATTTTATATGTACTGTAGGTCTGGTTCGAAAGTAATGGAAAGAGGACGTGGTTCACCTGCAATTGAAGTTTTACAACAACAAAATAACGAAAACCAAACTTTGGATAACAGCAACGAAGAGAAGTAAACGAAATGTTTAATAAGTGAATAATTTGTAAGTTATTTTTCG
Source organism: Lethrus apterus (assembly GCA_018397195.1). Taxonomy (NCBI): domain Eukaryota; kingdom Metazoa; phylum Arthropoda; class Insecta; order Coleoptera; family Geotrupidae; genus Lethrus; species Lethrus apterus. The sequence goes on along the minus strand of JAFFZR010020557.1, from coordinate 21,531 downwards.
TAGCATCGTACCGGATCCTCTTCTACGCGCACTTGCGCCATACGCGGAAATTTTAGACGCAATGAAGCATTCGATACATGGAGTTGGATTCATAACGACCCATCAAAGTTTGCCGCAATACACATTCATCTCCTCGGACGCTGTTAGTTGGTTAATTACGCATATGGAGGGGATTATATCGGTCGAAGAAGCAACTAAAGTATGAACTTAATAGTTAATCTTTACAAAACAAAAATTTATATTTTTTTATATTACAGAAAAATGTAAATCTTAGACCCTATCAACAGTATTTTTTACTGCTTAAGGGTCATTTATAAAAAAAAAACAAAAATTTACTGTGTGTGTTTTTTAGATTTTTTTAAACATGCAAAGAGAAAACTTAATACGACATGCATCTGGAGAATCAACAAAGCCATTTCTATACGGATTTTTTTTATATTATATCGTCCAACCTTCCAAACCTACATCAGCAGAGGATAAAGATCGTCCATTTTGTGACATTCAAAATTTTGAATACGAATGGATGGAAGTAGAAATTCGTCCACTGCTTAACTGGGGTTTGGCGACATCGACGACAGCCTTAAATGTTTCTAGTGGCACACATGAACGGGAGCATGGTGTCCCCCATTTTTTGTGCGAAGATATAGATCCTTCGTATCTTCAAGGAGACATCGAATGTAATATTAATGTTTATTATTGTTTAAAACTTTATTTACCCTAAGGTGTTAAGGTGCAATTACAAATTACTAATTTAGTTACAATAGTACATATTATAACATCTAATGCTTCATCCTGCAGGCACAAACTTTCTTATTTCTCGCCATCTTCATTCCCTCATTCCAGGTTACGCCTCTTTCCTTTAGACAGTCTACCACTACTGTTTAAACTTAATTGTTTAAACAAATCATTAATTGTTTACACAGATTGTTTAATCTTTTAGATCCTATGTATAAGCGTATGCATTTGGATATTGATGTTTCGAATAAAAGCGATCGAGTCGAATGGGGCCACGTCCGATATCAAACTGTATTTAGACCGGATCAGGCGTATGAATTTGTTTTAGAATGGTTGACGGCTTCTGGTTCGATAGTTGCTGAATTGGTAGGTGTTTTTTATCGAACTGAAAATACGAGTAAGTTTTATAGCTTTTAGGATGGGCGAGAAAGGCACAGGCGTGTGGCTTGCAAATGATTCCCATACCACATGATCCGTTGGCGTTGCCTTATTCAAACAAATCTGATCCATTGCGAGGTCCTATTTTTATTCCGCTCAATACGAAATGTTTAGAAGGACACGACGGATTATTTAAAGGTTATAACGGAATATGGGGTCTTTTGATTGCTAACGTTTAAAATTCTATAGAATTTGACGAGGATAGTAACATGGATCGATTGTTTCTGTTTCAAGAGGCCATAATTTGCCGATTCGGATTCATTCCTTGTCTGGTTGAACCCCCGAATAGCGGAGCCGTTTCGCAAGAACATCAATATATACACTGCACTGGTACTGTGTTTATATTGGTGTCGAGTTCTACGGCTAAACCGAGAAATCGATTAGCGTCGGTTAGCCGAAATAAGTCGGTCGGTCGATATTCAGTTCATGCGGATGTTGTACCGAGTCCTCACGAAGCGTACATTACAAGACATGTTAGTGGGAAAAATAAGGATGATTATGATAACACTAGAAAAGTATGTTATATTCAGTATACAAAACCCTATGGTTAAATTTTCTAAGATTGCCTTGCTCAGGCTGCAAACAACTTTTGCGCTAAATTACTAACTGCTCCAATTTATTTTCGACGTGGGGTTTTATGATATGCTATATATTGTTGTATTGTTACACAATATTTTAATCAATCAAATTTTAGATGGGCTTTTTATGGTCGTGGAATCATATGATTAGTAAAAGATGGAGGAGTAACCAACCAGTCGATAACGTTTTCCAAACAAAGCTACTAAAGGATTTTAGAGAATTTTGTGCCAATAGTGATAATAGATTACGTTCGTTGTGGGACAAATGTTGGGAAGCCAAAGAAGTTGCAAGTACAAATTCCAAAAGTCTCGTTAATTCAAACATTTAACGGATATTTTTGTATGTTATAAATAGCATCTACTTTATACATTGTTACGTATCTTTGTTATTTTTTTTTATTATTTGAAATCCAATAAATTTTAACAATCAGTTAGTTTTTTTTTTAATTATTAAAAGCAAAAGTAGATTGATTGAGCATCCAACAATCAATTTTACGATACTGAATTTGGGAACATGCTGTATATAAGAAATGTAATCATGACATCATAGCTGCTCAAGTTGAAAACAAAATCCCTACAGTAGCTGTCATAACATAACCTTCCTTCAGTGAATTACGTAAATTTTTGCTGAAATGTCCGGAGCTTTGAAGAAAACCACAGGATTAACGGGATTAGCTGTCGCCGTGAATCCACATCACACTTTGGGCGTTCTGTACGGAAAAATACTAAGAACGTTGCAAAAAATGCCCGAAAACGCCGCTTATAGAAAGTACACTGAACAAATTATATCTGAACGTGCAAACGTGTTAAAATGCACCCGAGACGTCGGAGCCGTAGAGAACCAAATAGCTTGTGGACAGGTAGAAGAATTAATCGTGCAGGCTGAAAACGAACTGTTGTTATCCCGGAAAATGTTGACTTGGAAGCCCTGGGAACCTTTAATGAAACAAGCACCACCAACTCAATGGACGTGGCCACCACCGAATTAAATATGTACATTTGTAAATTTGTAGTTAAATGTAACAAATATAGGTTTTGATGTTTGATTAATTTTGTTTAAACGTGGAGTAAACGCGTAAAACGTTGCTAACGTTTCCCTGCAATTTAATTCGTTATTTATGAATGTTGCATGTCGTAATCGATAAATCTAACAAATTTAACAGATCGTGTTCCAAATTGATTTCAAAACACGAATAATGATAGATCCGAGCATGTTGAGAACGCTCAAAATAATCTGTTACTGTTACTCTGAGAGCAATGAGAAACGCAATTATACGTTTTAAACATTTTGAAGACGAACAGCCTTAATATATTATTTTTACAAAAGAAAATGAAATGTAAATTAACGTTGAAACTCGTTATTTGAACGTTGATTAAATCGTGCGCCATCTGGTGTGTGAAAATGTACGCTCCAGACCGGAAACCGGATAGGGGTTCGAGGCTATCGAACAGGTTTCTTGGATACATTTCCTTTGTTTTGTACAGAATATGGCTGCCATATTTAGATTAGATGTATGTTTTCGAATGTATTATAATATTTCTGCAGATTGTATCGTTATGTTGTAGCTGGAAAACGTGAAATTAGTGCGAATAGTACGTGAAAAGTGATTGTTTTATTATGGACAAGTTAAATTTCAGTGCCCTGTTGTTTTTTTCGTGAAAAATGCTTATGTTTACATCGGCAATTGAAACGTTGGATTTGATTTCTGTCACTTTTCGGTGAGTTTTTGGCGTTAATTTCGTTACATTCATTAATGATAATTCGTTTTTGAGCATGTACTGTGTACTAGAAGTGCATGCACAAATATTCACTGTAATTTTAATGGACGTGTTTATTTTAAATTTTTAATGCAATCGTCTGATTTCGTATAATTAAATTGACTGGCAGCACATTGCACCCTATTTGTACATGAGATAATCTTGGCAGACGAAATAGGAAGAAAACACTGCAAAAGTGTCGTGATAGTTGTCGTAAATTAACCGAGCCACATTCTTTATACTTTCTAAAAATAGTCAATATTTACATATTAGTTGTGCCACGGCGTTTTATGTCATTTGAATATTTGTTTTAAAAATGATCCAATTTGCGACACTTAATTTGATTGATTCCTTTAATGTATTATTTTGTTAAATTGTCTGTCGCGGTCATTTGAATTGATTACTGTTGGCACGTTATCATGTTTGTAGGAAGGTTAGTACTGTTGGCCCATTATTCGCGACATTAATATTTTTACATTTTTTACCCCGATTACAGTTGAAATGCTCTTTATGTAACATGTTGAACGTGAAAATTCATTATTGACTCGATCAACTTTGATTTGGACAAAATGTCTGCGTTGGCACAAATATTGTTTACGTTTGTAACGTATAAAAATGGAATTTTTGGGTAATAGACGGGTAGTTTTGTGTGCTTAGGAATATTAAGCACTTGCATCACGCCCACATAATGAAAAACAATCAATATCAACACTATGCAATGGGCAATGCGGCTGCTGTCACGATTTATCTGCTCCTTGCACGGGCCTCAAAAAATGCGCCTGCGCGACCTCGACTAAGCACGCTGCTCTTTCCAATCATACACAATCGGATGAGCGGGAGATGTAAATAAACATTGTTGACGGTACAATTTATTTACGCAATTATTTGATTAAAATGATTTCCCCCCTCACGACAGTTTATCCTTTTAATTGTTTTATTTTACATATCAAATGTGTTGCAGAATATCTGCTTGACCTGGAGACCGAAAAAGAACTTTTGGCGGGTGGGGGCGGGGAATCAGCCTCAACAAATGGATTTACTAGAGAAAATGGTGCAGACATGAGCATTTGTTTAGGTAAGTTTGCACATTTGTTTATACGAATTATTTTTCATGAATTTTGTAGAAAACACCGTGCTCACCTCCTCAGTGGGTACAATTACATCACCCTCTGATACACCGTCTCCCATCGTAACTGCCAATGATGAAAAAGATGAAAAGGTCGTTTCCACGAAACCTGTGACGAAAATTATCGTCGCGAACGCGCAAACCACCATACCGAGTGGTGCAACACCAGTACTGCAAAAAATCAGTGGGCCACCTGTTATTACTGTGATGAACGCTCCCGGGCCTATAACTGTGGTTAAATCATCTTTGGGGTCGAGTGCGTCGCATTTTACTTTGGTTAACACGACACCGATTAATAAATCTTCAACGATTACTTTATTGAATGCACCCCCGATAAAAGTTGTACAAACTATTCCCGCTACGTCTACAGATCAGAATAAAATCGGTGATGGTATACAAGCTGTGATTACATCATCTACATGTAATGGAATTTTAACAACAGTTGCTGATAAAACCCCTCTGCATAATGTTTTTGTTAAGAAACCTGTCAGTGAACAGGACATACCACAAGGTCATAAATTATTAACAGCAAGTACCTTTCCACCCAACAATGTAAGTTAATTGTGTTTATCATTCCATAAGCTTCAACTACATAAAAACTTGTAAATATATACTGTATATTTGGCTCTGATGGTCTTGAATGATTTGCATCATTCGTTAATAATATCTTTGTTAGCACAGCTCTAATTTTTTAGATGAACGTCATTAAACTAGGTTCTCTTGGCTTTGCTTGGAAGATTATTGAAAATTTTTATTCCAAGTTGGTCTGTGATACACACCGTAGAACTTACATGTCGATTATGTTCCTCCATTTAGGTTTGTAGATGTATGTTGCTTATATAGATGAAGAGTTTAAAGAGAAAGGATGGTGTTTAAGTTTGTTTAATTTTTTACATTTTTTTTACCCTAGAACATTTTAAACACAAAAAAGGAAACGATAAAAATAATTATGTAATTAATAAAAAAAATTATAAAAATAATTATGTAATTTTTAATATCGAAAAATTTGATTATCATAATTAGTGATAAAATAATACTAAACATATTTCTAACATCTGAGAAAACAAAATACTAGTTGCTAATCAAATACAAGTTAAATCCTCTTCTTGGCTTTTAATACAGATCAGTAAATAGTAACCATAATAACATTGTTACTGTACTTATATACAATTTCAATAAAAATGATCACATTTAAATTATTTTTTGTGAGTATAATAACAGAATAATAACAAATATACATGTTTAATATAACACTTTGAGTTTCCCTTCGATGTTTTTACTGCTTTTTTAGGTTATAAACAGATGTTCCGCTTGTGAAGTATGATGCTAAAATCCCGTAGGATTGGACTGGAATATGGCATAATATAAATTTTTTTTCAATATGTGAGTTTGAAATCAAAGATGTCCCACACCATCATTTGGAGACTTCCTGAAACATTTATTTTATTGTTTCAGATTTATTATGAACTAGGTTAATGGGTGCAAAATATTGCACAGTAAGTTTGTAGCTAGTAGTCATCATTCATTCTGTGAATCAGTAAAGTAGTATCGTTTGAGAAAATAACGGGCAATATCAGGCGAATCATAAATTGCGAGAAGAATAGCCTCCCTATAAGTGAGCTATGAACAGTATCTTTCAGTATTGTGATAAAGTCTCTTGATAACGCCACTCCAGATCCTTCTGGCTAGTTAAATAATTTCTTTGTATTCCTCATGTCCGTAGAATTCTAATTCTGCCAAGAGTGTGTTATCCAATTCAAAAATAAACTATTGTAATATTTTTATAATTACATACATTTTAAATTTATTTTTATGTGGTTGAAGCTTAAGAACTAAGATAAGTATTTTTTCAAACGTTTGACGTTAATTTATAAATTTTTACTTTCAGATACAGAATCAAAATTCTGCCCCGATATTAAAAACGATCAATGGGCAAAGACCAGTTCCAGGAAACAAAGTGAAAATATTAAGTAATGTTATGATGTCGAATAATTTACCCGGACCTAGTAATGTTCTGTTGAACAAAAACAACACACAACGTTTCTATCCGAAGAATGTCGGAAACGGCACTGCTAAATATTTGAATAAACCCGCCGGGAATAACGTAAAAACGTCAGTTGTGACGAAAAATCTGTCTGATAAAACACAGCGAATTGTCTATCCTACGCATAAAAGCCACATTAAAACGTTATCATCGTCCATTAATAATTATGTAAATAAACCCGGTATAAAGACACTCAGTCCCCAAAGCAAGACCATACCTGGACAAATACAAAAAACGGGTTCTGGTTTGCGTACAATACCACCTCAGCGATCGCAAAAAACTGCAAGTAAACCCAATTACATAGGTAAACATGCCGTTCAAGCTCAAAAAATTAAACAATCTATGTCTAAGGTAAAGAGCATAAAACCCACATCGATTAATTCATATCATAGTCGTATGCCACAAACCAGTCAAATGACTTTTAATCAAGCTTTAACTGCTCAAATTTTGGAAACGTTAGGTCGTGATAGTAGTAAGTGTTCGACATATGAACAGATGCCACACTATGAATCCACATACAATTACAGTGAGCTGAGGCCACAAATTGAACAGCAGAGGTCTGTTGAATACAAACCACAGTCTAATTTGGATACACTGTCCTTTGTTTGTCAGGCAGTGTTACTAGATCACAATTATAATGCCACTTTGCCTATCGAGATGCCTACAACTCCAAGTACTGTTGCTTCACAAATAAATGGAGTAACAAATAACTCTCTTTATTCTCCAGCTGGTAGTAAACGGCCTCGATCTGCGATTACACCATCGAATACACTTTCAAGTCTTTCTAGTGGTTCTTTAGTACCAACGAATATAACGCAGGACGATGATGCTGCATCTGATATAAGTTGTACATCTGATAGGAAACCTGATACTGAGGGTGAAGAAACCGATACAGCTCCTGAAGCAGAAGCTGTAGCTAATGAAGAACAGTTTGACAGATATGGGGATTATGTTACACGTTGTATATGTGGATTCATACATGATGATGGATATATGATAGAATGTGACCAATGTAAAGTATGGCAACATGTTAGATGTGTAGTTAGAAATAAAAAAGTACCAGATGATTACTTGTGTGAAGAGTGTAATCCATCTAAACCTACAGACAGGCAAAAAGCTCGACTTTTACAGCAACAATGGATGAGAGAAGTTCAAGAACGTGATGCACGATTAAGAAAAGAACAATTGAAAGAAACTTTAAGCGACTCTGATTCTTCAGATGGTGAGCACGTTTCTAATAATAATAATTTATCAAATAAGAACCTTAGAAAATCTGACATGAGGCAAAGACCAAGACGGGATTCGACTAAAGACAAAAGACAGTTGAAAAGAAAAATGACAAAGAGAAGGATGAAAAGTCAAAATAAGGCAAACAGCGACGATGAGAAACAACAACTGCCTCATCTGAGACAATGGATAGATAATTACGAAGAAGCCGTTACAAATCACTATTCCCCTGAATTAAGAGCCAGGGTCTCGAGCATACGAATTAATGGTGCCCATTCTGAACTCGGTGGTCAAATAGATCCACACGTGCAAAAATGTAAAGTACAATATAATGTATCGGGTGTAAAATATTTGATAAGTACCATTCATATGTCTCCTGGTACACCAGTAATAGAGCTACGTGGAAAGTACATGTTGTCAACGCAACATCGAACCTCAACTCACGTAGGAAGTTTAACAACTCGACAACAGAGGCCAGGACCATTTGTATTTTTTTATCTTTTACAAAAAGATAATGTGTGTGTCGATACTCGAACTTACGGAAATATTGCACGTTTTGTGAGAAGGTCATGTCAACCCAATGCCGAGTTAAGACACTGTATTGAAAAAGGTGTACTACATCTATACATTGTTACAACAAAAACAGTTGAAAAAAATTTCGAACTGACGATTAGACATGAATCTCATGATTTGGCAGCTGTGGGTACTGCTGAAATACCTTGCGCATGTGGAAAGCCCGACTTGTGTCAACTTAACAAGGCGAGAAAAAACGGGGAAAATATTTCAGAAACAAGTCATAGAAAAAGAAGAGGAAGAAGGACAAGCTCCGTAAACATAGAAGTTTCCAATACAGTGCCTGTGAATGTTAAAGATGAAGAAGAGGAAAAACCAGAAATTAAAGTAGAAGTCAGAAAATCTGAAATTAAAGAAGAAATAGAGGAGGAGGAAGTAAAAGTTAAAATTGATGTTGATGAAACAATAACAAAAGAAGAAATCGATGATACAAAAATTTCTCTGAAAACTGAAGTAAAAGAAGAGGATGTAATCCAGCAGCCTTCCCATCCAGCCATTTCGACGAGAAGATCTTCTCAACATAAAGTTGAAACTGAAGAGAAAAAAGAATCGCGCCCACCTGAGGAACAGGAAAAAAATAAAAAATTAAATCGCGAGGAAAGAAAATTACAAGCCATAATGAAAGCAATTGAAAGAATGGAAAGACAAGAGCAACGTAAACAAGAACATCAAGCTAAGCAAGCTCATCGTAGGGAATCTGAACCGACACCTCACAAAGACGATGATAGAAATGTGGCTAGAGGAAAACGACGAAAACGTAAAGGAAGAACTCGTACATTAAGTACAAATTCACAAGTTGGGCGTAGGAACAGATTAAATTCTGCCGATTCTATACATGCGACGTCTAGTGATGATACAATGCTTTCACCAAATGATCAGCCAATTGATCAGAGCTCTCCAAGTAAAGCGGCGGGTCTTTTATTGGCACTTGCAAATGGCGATAGCTTAAATAGATGTGAAATGAAATCTCCTGAGAGACTTCGTGATTTAGATTCAAATTCAAATTCATCACCTGAAACTCCTTTATCATCAGCGTGTTTACTGGTTGCTGCTGCTGTAGAACCTTTAGAACCCGGATTCAAGTTTCCCAAAACTAAAAAGGGGTTAATGAACGAATGGTTAAATAAAGGAACAGATTTGGTACAATCTGCGAGCTCAATATCACCATCTTCTCTTACAGCTCACATAACCCCGACGGAAAACAGTTTATTTGACACAAGTACTGGTTTTTATACTCCCAGCAAAAATTTAGTTGCATTAGCTCAAGCTGCTACGTATTGTGATTCTTCACAACCTCGAGGTAACGCAAAGAAAAGATGGTTAAGACAAGCTATTAGTGAAGATCATTGTGATAGTCCGTGCAGTAGACCTGATTCTCCACCAATTGCGGAAATGGTAGCTCCGCCCAAGAAACGTCGACTTCCACGTGAATCATTGAGTTCTGAAACATCACCCTTGAATACTCCAACTAATGTTATTTCCATATCCCATAAAAACGAAGAACCAGGTGTGGAAATTGTGACAAGTGGTGACAGCGATAGTCCAACTCAATTAATGGAATCTGATAGTACTCTAAATGAATTGGCAGCTGAAATGAAACATGAATACGGAACATGTATACATTTACCTGAACCACAAGAAACAAGAAAAGAATTGGGTACTTTATTGGATCCTAGGCTTAGTCGAGAAAGGCCATCTTCTTTATTTTCTAATAGTGAGCATCTAGTAGGTACAGTTGAGAAAACTTTGAGTTTTCTTGGCTTCGAAGATAGGAAACCCGAAGTACTTACACCTGCTAAAAGAAAGGTGAATTATTTTTGTTTTGGAATCTTTATCTATATCAATTTAATTTTAGTTATCCATAACCGAATATAGACAACGTAAAAAACTGAATAACAATGATAAAGTGCAGGAAGAACATATAAATGAAGAGAGTAATTCGTCACAATCTCCAAAACCAGTACGCAATCGATCAAATAGTTCAAGCAGTGTTACTTCATGTGGTTCATCTGATGAAGAAATTACACCTTTGGATGTGACTGGTAAAGGTAAAATTGTACAATATTTGCAATCACAAATGAATTTATTTTGTTCCTTTTATAGTCCTGTCTGCTTTTAATTCAGAACCAACGGAGCTCGAAAGACAAAGAGAAAACGTTAGTTTGAGATTGAAGAAGGCATTTGGTTTAAGCGTCGATGAGGATGCACGAAAATCTAGTATGTAATGCCAGTAAAACGACTCATTGTCAAATTTATTAAAATATCGTTCTAATTCCAGCGTTAAACGTCGAGACAATATTAAAATGTGACTTGCCATCACCTGTTAAAGCTTGCATTCCTTTGTCAAGTCCAACTTTTCCAATTCCAGGAAGCAGTGACACACACATTCAACCTGGTTCTCCTGTTGATGTACAATCCCACCTGGAGTCGAAAGATTCTCATAATAACAACAAACAAGATGGTGAATCTGTATTGTATTACACTCCGGATGAAGAGGAAATAGAAGTTGTCACTACAGAATCTGTAAAAACTGAAAGTACGAGTTATGTGCCTCCCTTTAATAATCCACTTTATCCTAATAGTAGTTACACTACATTTGGATCTGTAATCGGTGAGATTATTTTAAAATTCTTTTATGTAAAAAAATCGATTTTTAGAAATTTTATAATTCCTTCTATATAAAGAATTTAAGATTAATTTGTAAATATTTTCTTATATTATTGAAAGTGATATATGAAATTTTTTTATATTTTTTAGATGATGATGCTCCATATGAGGGAAGAAATCCATCCCCCCCTCCAAATCTTGGTAGTGTTCCATGAGATTGTACAAATTTGAAGAAAGTGCAAGAAGCTTTAAGTTCTGATGGTGAAATGTGCAATCATTGATGCGTTTATCTGTATATACACGTGTAATGTATATACACATATTGAGAGTATTAATTCAAATTATTGCATGTGTGTAAAGCATTGATGCTAAAACATGCAGTCATGCATACAAAAAAGTTGTTTAAAAATTGTATATAGTATAAGTTGTTTTTTTTTCTTTTTTACTTTGAAAATTTATTTTATATATTGCGGCGCCGTACACTTGCTGTTACTTTTGTTGATTGGGACTGAAGGCAAGTGTTAGTCAACAACCCAGTGTTTAAAGAGTGACATTTATCTCTTTCGTTGAAGCACCATAATCTCATGTAAATAGTCAGAGGGCAATACTCTTGTATTGAGATAAAGTTACTCTTAATTTTTTCTATTGTTAAAAGTACAAAATTATTTAAATAAGAGAAAATATGATCTCGAGTTTTACTCTAGAAATTTTTTTTTAGTTTAATAGAATAAGATTATTAACCGTTGGGTTGTAGGTGTAGTAGATAAAGGCTTGTTCAAAGAACATAGAGCCATGTGTAAGTTAAGCTAGTATGTAAGTTAGTGTTTTGTGGGTTGGCTATGTACCTGTTAATATTTTATCCCAGTGATAGGGTTTGTTTTTTTTTATTATTATTATTTTACATCACACTAATTTTAATGTAGCTGACCCATATTGATCCTTTGTAAATAGGCCACCTAGTGTATATATAGAGATATGTTTGTAAAAACGAGTTTGTACATTTCGTACTTTGTTGTTCAATCTGGTGTAATTAAGTTGTTTCAGGCTATTTATTTTTTTATATGTGGTCCGTTTGTTTCGACCAGTTTATGTTTGTTTTCTGTGTGGTCGTTGCATTCGAATCGCACTTGTAAATTAGATATTAGAAAAGTACACTGTTGAAAATTGAAAGGGTTTTATTGTCTTCAAAATGTACAAAATTTTTTAAAAAACCATAAAATGATTAAAAATTTCGATTTGAATTACGATCAGTATTATTTCTAAAAAAAGCTAATAAAACTCTTACATGCCTGTAACTATCGTCAATGAATTACCAACGATTATTAATTCAAAATAACTATTTTAATATATTACTTGGCTGTATATACTTTAATTTGATGTTGGTACGATAAATCCGTACAATTATTAAATAAACACTAAATTCATTAAATATTTAATAAGGTATTTTTATTATTAAAACGTAACATTAAATTACAATTTCTGAAAAAACCTTGTTTAAACATTACTTCAGAATTAACTGCTTAGTATATTTTAAGAGGGCGATATATTTTCGATCTAATGAGAAAATTTCATAACTACTAATTTTTGTTAAGTTGGCAAAATTTGAATCTGTAACTTTCTCATTAGATCGACGATATGCAAGATTTCAAAAAATTATATTACCCAGCTAAACATACATAATACAGTTACTTATTGGTTTGTTTGAGGTTGTGGCTTTGACCAATCAACGTTCAAGATAAGATGATCATAACCGTGACCATTCAAGGTAGAAATAGCTTTTGCAGCATCATTTCTAAATTTGAAATGAACATAAGCAAATCCTTTACACACGCCATTGTTGTGCTTATCTTTAGCCAAAAACAATTTTTGAACTGGACCGAAAGGTTTCACTAAATCTTCCAGATCAGCTTCTGTTGTAGACTCGCTGAGATTTGAAATACGAATTGCTGAAGGATCATCACGCCTTGGAATGTTCGGATTATCTGGACGTTTTGCGGTACCATCACCTCGTAAACTCGGAATAACATATTTTGGTTTTCCAGTTTCTGCTGTTGGAGTACCTACATAAATAATTCGGAATTAAAAAATTATTTAGTTTGGGCAAACAGACAAAACTGTTTAATATTCAATAAAATAAAAATTCTTACCCATTATTGGTCCTTTCTTGTCTTCTGGTAACTTTGCACCAAGTAAAACAGAATCTTTATATGGACATTTTGTTGTCCAATGGTCTCCATTGCAAGTTCTACATTTTACGACATTTTTGTCTCCCATTGCTAAATAAATACTTAAATTATATATTAAATTACAATTTAAAAAACTTACATTTGAGTTTATCGATTGCACTCTCATCTTCCTGCTTGTTATCTTCTTCTTTACTCGTAATGTATTGCATGTAGACATCTTCACCAACATATGTTGTGGCTGGATTGGGTCCAGGCTTGTCATTTGCAGATTCGCCAAATTTCTTCCATGTTTTCCTTAACGCAATGGTTTTTGATACAATGCGTTTTTCGATCTTATAAGTTCGGACAATTTTCACTTTCTTCTCGTCTTCATACTTGTATTCGGTGGCTATTTTGAAACCATTCTCTCTTATTTCTGTTGGCGGTGGAAGAGATCCGCCTTCTAATTCTACTTCGTCGGCCCAACTAGACTTTACTTCCTCTGCAACGGGCATTTTTAACTGTTAATTGCTAAACTACACGGGTTGCTCTCCAATCCTTGCCTTTACAAAATGGACGAAAGTGACATATGACATGTTGTGAAGTTGAAATACTAGACTTTTGAATCATAGATTAATCGATTAGAATGTATGATAAATATTTATCTTAAATTTATTTAAAAAAAAAGTCAGATAGAAATGCAAATAATACTATATATGCAAAATATACAATGTTTCTTAATCAGTAATATTTTCAATTTGTTCCAAATTATATTTTAGTTCATAGAAATTGCAATGAGTAGAATAATTTGATTAAAAATAATATTAAATGTTAAAATTATTAATTAAATATCTTTATCATTTTAAATTGTTGTAATCATGTGCACAACAAATATGTTTGTGCGCAATTACTAATTAACAATAAAATATTTTGACACATCTATATTTACATCTGTATGCAAGTACTATGCAATTTCGACTATAAATATTTTAATTACGTTCTGTGCTAATGACAAAGTACATCATTTAAATTAATAATGTAGAGACTTTAAAAAAGTTTGTATGATACGTTGCCGCAGCATCAGTATTCATAATATACCCTTTAGGTTATGATGGAGTATACAGTAGAAAATTTAGAAAAAGCAGTTACATTGTTTTATAGAACCGAAGCCTGTCAACAAGCCGAAGCCCATCAGTGGCTAACAGAGGCGCAAAATTCTCCACAAGCATGGAGTTTCGTTTGGGATCTGTTACATCCTCAACGAGTAATTCAACCACAATACGAAACTTATTCAATTTAATGTGTCAATTTTAGAGCTCGGAGGTTCAATTCTTCGCGGCGACCACATTACATACCAAAATACTGAAATTTTGGAATGAAGTTCCTGAAGATCATTATGAAATATTAAAGAAACGTATATTAGACTCGATTGTAAACTTTGCCATGGGACCGAAAATTGTCTTGAATAGACTTTGCATAACTGTAAGTTTCCATAATATTGATGCTTGTTCTAAAATATTGAATTTTAGTTATCCGCTTATATAATTCATACAGTTTCTGTATATTGGCCCAAAGCATTTGAGGAATTAGTTTCGAGTTTTCAACCACAGCATTTGCCAAATGTAGAACCCGAACGTGTCATCTGGATATTATTGGAAATTTTAACAGTAATTCCAGAAGAAGTACGTTCCTTTTTTAATTTTACTTTTTTAATTAAATTGTTTTTGCAGTTTCAGAGCACTACATTAGCTGTTAGTCAAAGGAACAGAGTTAGGGCAGTTTTACAAGAAGTTTCCAAAGATATTCTTAAAGTTGTAGAAATGTGTTTAATACCAATACCAAATGCCAAGTAAGTAATTTTTTACTTTAAATAGATTTTCATCTTGTTAATTGCAGTTTTGATATGTCGAATTTGACAACATATTTAAACTCAGCTCGTTGTGCTTCTGCGTGGATCCAGTTAGGTGGTGTTGATATTGATGATTGTTCACACATTATGGATTTATTGACTGATCTTACGTGTTTTGTATATTGGTAAGTTGTAAATTTGTAATCAAACATAATTAAATTTTTGTGTAGGAATAGGAGTGATCCTGAAGGTATGTCGTCTGAAGAAATGGAATTAACTGAGGTTACATTAGAAGCATTAACAGCGGTTGTGCATCATCCTCATACACACAAATTTAGAAATTACATTATGAAACACACAGCTGATATGCTCACTAAATTTACAAAAATCCTCGATACAGAACGAAACAATTCGGATCCTAATAAAGTTAGTTGTGGGTTCGTTTCAATAAATATTTTACTTCACGTGTTTCAGGACATTATGGCGAGTATTTATTTGTTACTTGCTGCGGTTGCGGATACACATTCTAAGATATTTATACAAAATTTAAGAAA
The DNA here is from genome assembly GCA_018397195.1 of Lethrus apterus. Classification (NCBI taxonomy): domain Eukaryota; kingdom Metazoa; phylum Arthropoda; class Insecta; order Coleoptera; family Geotrupidae; genus Lethrus; species Lethrus apterus. The sequence continues at coordinate 5,877 of JAFFZR010020557.1, read as the reverse complement.
TAGGAATTTAGAAGAGTATAAAATTACAGAAAACTTATTTACCTGCTTGTTAAAATGTTCAGATTTACCAGGGACGTATCCCGTCGATGAGAACAGCAGTTCTATAACTTTCGGATTTTGGTACACATTACAGGTATGTTCAAAATTCGTAAATTCAATTTGTGTTTCAGTGTATAGTATTATTATTTGAAATTCCTACGTTAGGCCATGTGCTGTGTGGCTATGTTCACGCTGTACAGTTAAGGAACGTTGTTTTGTCATATGGCATGTCGGAATTTATGTATTTATCAGTAATATATCTGTTCCAACAAATAGTTCAAAACAGTTCGGAATTTCATTTACCAAGAAAAACATTTTTTTTTTCATTTGTGACTAACTTCACAAGCAACTGAAATTCGCTCTGTGATATGTCGAAAAAATCCGGAATCGTTCTGAATCGTTCCGAATCGTTGGTTGGAACAGATCTAATATACAGGTTGCTCATTAGTGCGGCAAAATAGATTTTAGCCACCCAGATTTTTTGTTTGCGTAATTTCTCAACGAACGTTTGGTAAGTAGGGGCTGACCCTTCTTTTAAAAATATTTACTATTTATACAGAATGTCCCAAATATAAAATCTCAACACCAACTTTCATATTTTAAATGCAATGATATACATTTTTAATATTTTTTAGATAGAGCTTCTAATTCTCAGCAAAACTGTGTTAGCATGTCCTTACCTATCACCATTTTTGAGATGTAATATTTTTTTGGCGAATATGCCATAAGTAGTTTTTCTATGAAACTGATGATTGTTTTATTAATGAACTAATTTCGCCATGTGCGCTGGTAATAATGCATTTTGACGTATTAGAATCTAGATAAATTATTAAGATATCTTATACAGCCTGTACCAGGATTAACTGCCAACTGGAAAAAATTCAAACTGATTTTTCTCTGTTATTTTAAATAGAACACTATGTATATTATTATACCATGGAATGGGTATTAAAGTCACTTTTACAATGGCTGTAGGGTTCCCTATACCAAAACCTTCAGAACCTCGGTCTGAAGTTATACTGTATTAATTTGTAAATTATCGTTCAAATCACTAACAATAAGTCCAACATTTTTATTGACTAATAAAACGTTGAGAAATTACGAAAAAAATGTAAAATCTACTTTGCCGCACTACTGAGCAACCTCTTTATTTAAAATAAACGCTCTACAAGTGAATGTATTTTAGGATGATATTTTAGCATTAGATACTCCAACGTGTGCCGAACTGCTATTGATTGTAAAACCATATTACCGTGAGCTCGTTTGTATTATGCTAAGAAAGGCTATGTTTTTGAGTCACGAGAAAAGTGTAACGTGGTCGTCAGATGATAAAGAAATGTTTCGGTGTTATCGCCAGGATGTCGCTGACACATACATGTACTGCTACAACGTTTTAAATTTGGAAATGTTGGACATATTAAATAATAAAATCGACGAGGCTTTGCAAAAATGCGCTATTAATAATGAGAATTGGAATTTAGTTGAAACGTGTTTGCATGCGTTTAGTGCGGTTGCCGAATGCATCGAATTAGAAAATTTATATTTGCCCAAACTAATGGTCACGTTAAAAAGTATTCCGTATTCAAATTTGCACACGAAGGTTTTATCAAGTTCTTTGGAGACAGTCGGTGCTTATTCAGAATGGCTCAGCGATCATCCTACAATGTTGCAAAATATTATTCCATTCGTCGTGTCAAGTCTATCTAATCCGGATGTTTCACCCAGTGCCACAATGGCCCTCAAAGATTTAACGCACAATTGCCAAAAATTTTTACATCCTTACGCTGATCTCATTTTAGTGGCGTGTCAGGTGAGTTGACATAAAACATGCCCAAAAAATTATTATAAACGTTTTAAGTCTGTGTCCCAAAATGGACAATTACGTCTGGCAGAAAGAATCCGTTTGATGTACAGCATTGGTAAAGTACTGAGTATTTTACCGGTCGATAATATTATGCAATATTTAAATGTGATTTTATCACCGTCGTTTGAACAAATTCAATCATTGTTAAACACATCATCCGTAAGTATCAATGTTGCCAATTAGAAAAAAATTAAAACATAAAAAATTACAGGATGCTTCAGTAGCTACAGTCTTAATAACGAGACTTAAAGTCATCAGTGCGTTATTCGGTTCTTTACACATAGCGATTTCATCAGAAGGAGTTCAACAACCTCTTCTGCTTGTAGTTCAGAACACGATGAATATTTATAAGATAATAGGCAATAAATATTATAATGATACGGAAGTTATTAACGTACGTCTTTGATTAAAGTGGTTTTTGTTTATACAGGATGTTTACTAAACATGCGGCAAAAATTCAGGGGGTTGTTTTGTAGGCTATTTTAAGATTTTTTTGTCCTATGATTTTCAGAAAGACGCTTTATTTCGAAGATACAAGGCGATAATAGTTCAAAAACACCATTAGTTTAAGTATTACAGATTTCATACATTGTAGATTACGTTTCCATTGTTACGTTTAATTTTCCGTCTTTGAATATTGTCAAAATTGATTACGTCTCGTATTTTCGTTTGATAATTAAACTTTTGTTAGTGAATCGCTATACGAACGCCGAGATGACTGACATGCATTTTATGTCAGGAATCTTTACATGTAATAGTAAGTAATAAATGATTTTTAAAATTTTCGAAAAGCTTTTAACACTTTGTATCTTCGAAACAAAGCATCTTTTCGAAAATCATCCAAGGACAAAAAAAGCTTAAAAAAGCCCAAGGAATAACCCCCTGAATTTTTGTCGCATGTTTAGTAAACATCCTGTATAAATTTCATATTTATAATTAATTTTTACAGGTATTGTGTGGTTTATTAAAGCATATAGTTACGACACTAATGGATGATTGTAAACCGTTAATTAATGACATATTACAATTGGTTGTCTCAATTTATCGAGAAGCTCCACAAGCCAGTGTTCTTTCTTTGTCAAAAACGGTAAATTATTAAATGGTTGCAATCTTTAATATAAAAATTATTTTGCAGTTGATGATTATGTTTGGAAAAGAAAAAGATTATGCACCTTTAATGCAGGAATTATTAAAGGAAATAGTCAATACAACATTACAGTTGTGTGCACAACTTACAAGTGGAACGAATCAACTGTCGGAAAAATCCGAAGTCGTTGAAGGTTTTTTCGGTACGATGGCGCAAATATATAAAAAAGTCCCGGACTTGGTAACGAATAGCGGTGTCAACACATCGGCGTTATTCCAATGCGGTATGATAACCAACTCTACGATTTATGAAATTGATCATACATTTTTCAGCTGTAATGTGTATAACGTTGCCCGAAGCGCAAACCTTGAAGGTCTGCTCTTCATTTTTAGTCAATTTTATATCCCAAAGTCGCGAGACCGACCAGGCTGCAGTCATTCAAAACTACGGCGAATCATTGGTCTTAGGGATTCTCTTGAATTTGGGTAATTTACCCAAGTATCAGATATAAATTCTATCAATCATGTTGTAGGAGGTATAGCGCCAAGATGTTGTGCCGACATTTTAAGTGATATTTTACTAATATTGAATAAAAAGTACTGTGATAATTTGGCAAGATGGCTACACACGTTGTTGCAACAGGAAGGTTTTCCCTCACCACGCTTAACCATGCAACAAAAAGAACATTTCATCAAATGTGTTTTACGGTTCGTAAGCGGTCACATTTGTACAATTTTCACACAATTTTTATTTTGCAGAGAGAAAGCGCATAAAAGAAAACTGTCGGAGTCTGTAACAGAATTCACTTTAATTTGCAGAGGAATAGTAAAAGCTGACCTTTCATGAAATTAAACGTTTAATAATGGTAATAAAAATACAAATTTTTAGTTTTAATTATCCTCTGGCACTCCGTATTTTTCCATAAGTTCTTGTTTCCTTCTTCGTAGTAAAGCTTGTTCGACATCTAGTTGTGATGGTACAGGTACGTGTGCGGTAAACCTTTGTTGGCTTCCATCCCATGCAGAAGTGCTTATTTCGTCCTTCTGAATACATAATTTAATAAAAATTGTTGTGGTGTAGACAAATTTAAATCTTGTAAATAAATACCTTATCATCGACGACATAAATGTTTCCTTCATCGTCATCATCGTCATCGGCCGACTCGATATTTCCATGCTCCATTTTTTGTTCCTTTTTTTCCTTCCATTCTGCTACAGCTTTTTGTATAGCTAAAAATATATACTTTAGTTTAATAACTAATTAAGCTGTATGTAGATAGTCGGCTAGTCAACGGGCATAGTTTAAGCTTACATAATTTTTCTTGTTTTAGTTCCAGAGGTATCAAAATTCCATCATCATCGTCCATATATCCATAATAATCAGCATCAATATCTTTCATCATCTCTGCACGTGTCTTCCTTGGAGGTGGTGGGGGTTCCTGTTCGAATAACTCACGAACACCTACAGAAATTTCGTATTAACGTATATTATTCCAATTTACTCTGTATATCGTAAAAATGTTGACTTATATGACTCCCTCCAATTATTATAGTGATCGAAAAAAAAGTAAGTAAGCCAATCGGCAAAAATCGGCATGTCTTTACTTTTATGTCAAATTGACGTTTGTCAAAAATGTTGTCCAAACATAATCACCTGAAATTCTTCATAACAGGTAACGTAAGAATATTGCCATTCACCGTTTTCTGTTTTATTTCCATTTCTAAAGTACGATTCAAAAAAGAAAAGCTTTGATTTGTTTGGACAACATTTTTGAGAGACGTCAATTTGACTATAAGAAATAAATAGTGGTTTAAGTAAAGACATGCCGATTTTTAGTACATAAGAGATTAGTACATAACGTGTCAAATTTATTTTGTCCATCGCCAATATATTTTATGTCATTCATGTCATTTTCTTTACTCTCACCTGGTAATTCTTTTGCAGCCCCAAAGTATTTATATCCTCTGTTTCCTGGTACTTCCTTTCCCTCATGATCCAACATTCTGGGACCAACTCGTTGATAGTCCGGTCCCCCCAATTCTTTAATCTGCACCTCCCAATGTCTCTTTTCACGCAGCAGTTTGTTAATCTCATCGTTTAGATCTCTTATTCGAAATTCACCCAGACCGGCGTTTTGTATTTGGGCCACTTTCTTTGCTATTTCGCGAATTATCTGCATTCTCCATTTTTCGCAAGCATACAAACTTTTACATTCGGACGCCAAGTAAGGCCGCCGTTTTTTGTGTTTTTCGTTTTCTCCCAACTGTGCTGCGCGCCACCTTGCAAGTGTTGTCCTGCATAAACACGATAGAAATGGAAATATTTTCCAAAATACAGATAGAGTAGGGTGACCAGATTTCCAATCCACTAACGCTGCACACACATTAAGAGTACATGTCAAGTAAAATTGGCTGGCATATTTATCCCTTTTATTTCATGTCGTGTTATTTGGCATTTACATTTACATTTCTCCTGCCTCCTATATGGATATACAGGGTGTAACATTAGTGCGATATTCTTCGATATCTCCGTTGTTATGCAAAATATAAAAAATATTTTTAGACAAAAGATTTTTGAATTTATGGTCTCCACCACATAAAATTTTAAATGGAACACCCTATATATTATTATACATTTTTGAATTCTGTGGGTAATTCTAATATAAGTTTGTATAAGATAATATTTGTCTATGTCTATTCGTTTTTAAGATATTTGCATTTATTCGGAAATTTTGACAGCTGACGGTCTTCGGCAAAAACGCCTATAGTTCAATAACGAAATACAGCAAGACCATGAAATTTTATGCAACGCTATAGGGAACGTTAGTGATATTAGAAAAAACCATTAGAAATTCGATATGTAACACAACATACTCAATAAATCTTCT
>JAFFZR010020556.1:0-24316 GCA_018397195.1 Lethrus apterus | reverse complement strand
TCGTACCAAGCATCAGGTACATCAGGGCTCCAACAGCTTGTCGGTATGGGAATTTTTGAGACTTCTGGTCATCTTTCCCTGTTTTCAAAATCTCTGGACTTTTGAGCATTGGAGTTGAAACTGATTTGCAATTAGAAAAATTGAATCTTTCTAAAATTTTTCTTGCATAAGTTTTCTGACTAATCTTTATTGAATTTTCTTCATGTTGAATTTTCCAGTCCCAAAAAGTAGAGTGCTTCTTTTGAGACAATCTTGAACTCTGATTTCAACTCTTCAATAAAAACTTCTAATTCTTGTGGATCTGTAGCCGCAACTAGACCGTCATCCACGTAGATCACGAATATAAGCTTTTTGTCATCCTTCTCTCTGACATATAGACATGAATCAGCCTCACTGGCCTTGAATCCAAGTTTTCGAAGAAAATCCCCTAGGCGCTTGTTCCAACATCTTGGCGCTTGCTCCAACATTTTGGCGCTTGCTTGAGTCCACAAAGGCTCTTTTTTAATTCGCAAATCTTGTTGGATCCGTCTTCGTAGCCTTGAGGTTGCTTCATAAACACTGTTTCTTCAAGTTCTTCATATAAAAAGGCTGTTGATACATCGAACTGTTTTAGATGCATTTTCTCGCTTGTTGCGATGTTGATAATTGAACGAATCGTTCCCAATTTCGCCACTGGACTGAAAGTTTCACCATAGTCGATGCCTTGACGTTGACTGAATCCTTTGACAACTAGTCTTGCTTTGTACTTGTCAATTGTGCCGTCAGGATTCGTTTTCAGTCGGAAAACCAACTTGCAAGGAATCGCCCTCGCACCTGGAAGAAGTTCTATCAAATTCTAGGTTTGATTTTCTTTCAACGAGGCTATTTCTTGATCCATGGCTTTTTTTCACTGAATATTGTCCTCACTTTTCAGTGCATCTTCAAAAGTTTTAGGATCTTCGTTGATGTTGACGAACACCTCGACTACTAGATCAAAAACTTCAAGATGTTCTGGCTTCTTGATTTTTGATCGATCTCTCAAGGTTCGTCCTACTGGCAATTTGAAATTTACCCCTTCTTCGATATCCGACTCGTCTTCTGTTTCATATGTTTCATCGCTTTTCAAGGATTCTTTGGAATCAGACACTTCTTCTTCAATCTGGTCTTGATTTTCTCGTTCTAAATCTTTGATTGGTAACTTAACATTTTCTTCACATTCTCCTGGCTTTTCTTGAAATTGAACGTCCCTTGATAAAATCACTTTATGCTCTTTTTGGACATAGATTCTGTAACGTTCATCTTCGTCATATCCCACAAGAAATCCTTTCACTACTTTCTTGTCCATCTTCTTCCTCTTCTCGGCTGGAATATGAACATAGCAGGAAGATCCGATGATACGCAAGTGCTTTATTATTGGTTTCTTCCCCATCCAAAGCTCAGAGGTACTGGCACCTTCTGTGTGCGTTTTTCCCGTTCTGTTAAGAATATAAATTGCCGACGTCACTAATTCTGCCCATATAGCATTTGGAAATTCTACATCAGGATTTGAATATTTGAAAGTTCTTGCCATCTCAATGATTGTGCGATTTTCACTCTCACTGCCGCCATTCTGCCCAGGCGTGTATGGCGCTGTCAGTCTCTGTGTAATTCCGCTTTCTGCAAGAATTTCTTTGACTTCGGCACAGTCAAATTCTCCACCATTGTCACTCAACAACTCTTTTATTGTGTGACCTAATGTTTTCGAATGAGCTAGAACCTTTTTTAATACAAACTTCGCGTCGGACTTTTCTTTGATTAAAAATCCATAGCGAAATGTCGTGAAACTATCCTTGAATACTACCAAAAATCGCTTTTTACTAAAAGACTCATGGAAAGGCCCCACTACATCAGTTGAGAACAGTTCCCCGGGTTTCGTCGCCCTTTTTCTAGTGCCAAATGGCAGACGATGTGCTTTCCCTAAAATGCAGGGTTCACAAATATCTCTTACCAGTCGACCTCACACTTTTTTTTCGGTGGTCGTCCGTCACTGGATTGCCACTTTTTACAAGTGACAACCGAATGCCCTTTCTTTTTGCAATAATTACATATATCTTCCTTTTTCGATCTCTGCGCACCTCTAAAAGACGATCTGCCTGATTTTGCCACTATCGCCTCTTCAGTGAATTTCGCGCTGTCTGCATTTTTTCTAAAGTTTCTTTCATACATGCAGAGCTGAGTCGTTAATTCATTGAAATTTTTGTCTTCATCTTTGGATAATAACATCCAACTAGATTGAAAATGTTCGAATTCGCTTGGCAAAATTTGCAGATCTTGAACAATTGATCCTTTGACGTGGCCTCGAAATTCTGTTTTAACGCCTCCCATGCCTCGCGTGCATATTCCTTATCCATGATTTTTTCGTAAACTGCATCTGTCACCGAACTTGTAATCATGGACTTGGCGTAACTATTCGCCTTCCGATACCGATCGCTCTTCAATTTGTTCTTCTTTATCTGTTCGTCAGTTGCATCTTCCGACAAGGGCTCTGGTTTTTCCAATTTTCTATCAATTACATCCAAAGCTCCCTCGTGGTAGTCCAATAAATCACGCATTTTTCTCTTCCATATTGGCCAATCTGTCTCACCGGCCAGAGTTTTATGTGCTTCGCCAAATCCATTTTCAGAAAATACTGAGATGATGTCACTCTGCGCCACACTTTTTACTTCACACAAATAAGTTTTGCGTACACTGGACCCATAACCTGTTGTGTTTTTTCAAAACAAACTCAATATAATGAAGTAAAATGTTACAAATCCGTTTATTTATATTTTATATGACAGACTTAATTACTCTATATTTTTCTTAGCAACCCTATATCAGCCATCTATTCTAATTTAACTTTAAATTAACAAAATCTAAATCTTTGCTTCAACAAATATTGCTTTTTCTTGAGAGGCTATGTTACGTTCAGAACACATTTTCTCTTAGTGACCCAGTTAAAATTTGGCCAATTAATTCAGACTTTCCGGTATAGCTTATTTCAAGTGAGAAGTCTGATGCGTCATCAACTGATCTGCGCGAAAAGTGGGAGAAAGTTCATTAGCGTAGTTATGTTAGAATTATTTACTTGTCAAATAATACCTTTATCTAAGTGTACTATAAAAGTCAATGTCTATAAGAAACTAATTACTATCTAAACATAAACTACAAACTATAAAACTTACCAAACACTTATATAAATACGAATTGAGAACGCTAAATTTCATACGCCACTGCATATACTAAAATATGCCAAGTGATGACAACCAAAAACGAAAAATACGAAAATTCGTATCTGCGAATTGATGACGCATCAGAATTCTCGAATGCAATGACATACCTACATAATTCGACGTTTAATTAATATTTGCAATTTGGATATTATATGGGATGTATCGTATCGAACCAAGTATATTAACGTTGACTCTGGTTGTGTGTAACGTAATAATTAATCAACAATGTTCCTGGTTCACCTGTACGTACCTTGTGAATGGTGCCAGTCTCGATTTCTATTCCCCTGCCGATATTTGGAACAACTCCTACACTCAGCGCCGCCACTCGCACAGAAGCCGGAAACAATGTGCTTATACTGCAGTTTGTCCTCTTTCCATAGTTTCTTAAAGTGAAAATATCGTCGGTACTCTGAAGTAGCGTGTTGCAAGCTAAAAAATGATTGCCTGTCCATATCAATAAAATAACAATCAGGATAGTAACAATTATAATAATGCAAATTTTCATACATACAGCCTGTCCCATGACATGAATGCCATAGCTTGAGGATGTGTTGCTGAAGCAATTTGAAGTCAAAAATGTCTAATGAACATATTGTGATGTTAAAATGATATTTTATTTATTACTAGTGTCAAATTCTTGGTTGAATATGTTTGAATTAATACTTATCTTTTATTCTTGTGCATCAACCAGTAATAAATATATTTTATTGCACTTTGAGTTTTACTGGTTGATGCTCAAGAATAAAAGATAAGTATTATTTTATTTATATTATTATTAAACCTTTACTTATTCACCACATAAGTATACTTTCTACCTGACTAGCTCATGGCAGGTTTGAAAGTAGGTTCATCGGGTAATTTAAAATTGCCGCCTTTTCTTGTGTCAAATTAAATTTACTAGAAATATTTCCAGATGCTTTTAATACCACGGGCGACAACTATATATAAAATATAGTAATATAAATCAGTAATCTTGTATTAAAATAACCAAATATAAATGAGAAATTAAAAAAAAATTGTAAAGTTGACAAATCGTAATTTACTATTTAACATGAAAACATTAACAAGACTAAAATACTAAAATTAAATTGACGTCATAAAACTAACTGCGCATTGCTTTGTAAATTTTAAATTCTTTGTATATTACAATATTTACTCAAAAAGATCTTTCGAATTTTGATTTTAAATAAATTTGATTTTCAACGATACCAGAATGTTGTTTCTATCGTCTTCGGCCTACCCATATTCGTGTTGCACGATGACCTTGGATCCGGTTTAGTTCTTCTAACCTCTTCAATCCAGGTATTATTTACACTTTATTTCATTTTATAATTGTTTTATTTATACACTTTAAAACTTTTCAAGTGCATAACACTTTTTTCGTTTAACGTAATGCGGAGATGTTATTCAACCACCAAAAGACGCTATCTTTCTATTGTCTTTTTTCTTTGGACGACTATGGCACGATTTTTTGCACGCCAGCCACCTAAGTTTTTTAAACAATTTAATTGTATCTTATTGTCCATTTGTTATAAGGTAAAGTATGTCCATTTCTATTCTTTTTTATAACCTTTCCTTTTCTTTCAGATTCATTGGACAATGGAATTGAATACAATTATTTTACGACTTAAAAGCTAAATAATAAACAAACAAACTATAACTAACTTAATACTACGATTATATTTCTTTTAACACCTGGTTATTTGTATTTTAAATTAATTAAATTTTGAAACTCTACTTATATCTTTTTTTACGAACAAGGTTAGTATATATAAATCACATTACAATATGTCCAAAACTCTTTCGTAACCGACCTACAACCATTTGTAATTTTAGATAACACCAGCAATGCAGGTATTAGGTAGTGCTTACAAATATTTTAAAATAAATTGCTTTATTGTATTAATTGTTAAAATGTCTACCTAATTGCCGTATACATATTCGACCGAACAGATCATCATTCAAACGCACACTAGACTGCTCGGTGGGATTGAAATCAGTTTCATGTTTGTACCTGCAGAGCTACCTTTTCCACTGTAACACGAGCTCGAATTATGTATACGGCAATTAGGTGGACAATTTATTTTAAAATGTTTTTTTAAGCAGTACCTAATACCTGCTAGTGTTATCTAAAATTACAAATGGTTGTAGCTCGGTTACGAAAGAATTTTGGACATATTGCTGTGTTATTTCCCCACCCCAATAGAATAAATTACATTAATTTAATAATAAAAATAAAAATAATTTCAATTATTTTAGTTCTAAGTAAACAAAAACACACATTGTACTTAGGATTAATTTTATTACATTATATTGTTAATTAGTGACTATATAGTAAATCAGTAGCATTACTAATTTATAATTATTATAAAGATTTAATTGAAGATCATCAATCAATTAAATAAACTCAAGATAGCGTACTCCGAGGAATTGCTTCGGATGTTATGTCAATCTGCAACCAGAAATATTATCATGTATGGTTGGTGATAAGTTATGTCTACACACTCTATAGTGATTAAGGGCTACATTTAGCTATATAAATGATAGTTAATTATTTAATCACTTGGAGTGTGCAAACATTAAGTGTTTGGAAGGGTTGTTACCTATAAAAGGAGGTGCAGCTCAATTAAGCAGTCAGTCGTTGATGGCTCATCGGTCCAGGAAGAAGCAAGAAAAAAAAGAAGACAAGGAAAGAAGAAGAAGCCAGCCCAGGAAGGTAACGACAGTTGAGTCGACATCAGTGAACTTCAACCACTACAAGAACTTCAGGATCTGCAAGCTCTTCAAGATCTCCAGAGAGAAGAAAAAGAAGAAGTAGTAAGAAACGAAGCTAGAATAGCATTTCCGAAGAAATCGTGTTCCGGAGCGAAAAACTCTTCGAACAGTGCTTCGGAGATACGGTGTATTCTTATAGTGTACGATAAGATTTAACCTGACCAGACAAGAGGGGCGAGTCGATTTTAATTTGTTATTCAGTGATCACTCAATGGTTCCATGTGTGATTCAGACAAGGTTGATTGAGGATATAGGTATGGCGGATAAACAACTGGAAAGGAATCAACCTACAATGATAGAACAAGAGGATATGGAGTCGGATGAAGAATATGATGATGATGAATATTATGATGAGTTGAAGGCATTCATGAAGAATCTAATAAAAGGTCAAGAAGGACTGAAAAAAGGAAATAAAAAACAAATGGAAGAGTTGCAGAGGTATTTAGTGAAGGAAATAGAAAATTTACGGAAAGACTTTACTTCACAAATGGAAGGTTTTAAAATAGAAATGCAACAACGGTTCATAGAATGGAACATAAAGAATAATATGAACATACAGAAGGTTGAATAACAGATAAAAGAAAGTGAACAAAGATTTGAACGGATGGAAGATGTTACTGTGGATTTTGCACAGAAATGTAGTAGTATACTAGAAGTTCAAAGAAATTTAGAAGTCAAAGAAAATTTTGGAGTTGGAGCTGATGAAGAAGTTAAAGAAAAATTAATTCTCCGCAAGGAGGGGGACAGGAAAGAAAATTCAGAATTGCAAGAAGTTGTTGAAAAGACCAGGGGGGACGCAGAAATAATCGTGCAAAATGAACCTACTCTGAATGAAATAAAAAATAGAGAACAGGAAGAAAATCTAATGCCCAGCAAGGAATGGGAAAGAAAGGAAAAGAAAATTTTGGGAAAAATGAAGAAATTATTATCCTTACGGAAGGGGGGGGGGACGTAGAAAAACGAAGAAACAGAAGAAAAGAGAAGAAAGAAGGAAAAATGATAAACCCAACTTGAACAAAACAAAAGGCAAAATCAGCGGAGGATTCCGATACAATGGAGGAATATATGGGATCCCGGGAAATTAAACATGAAAAAAATATATAATTAATTTAGTTAATTAAAATTATTTAGTGTAATTAACGAAATTGTACCATATTTGTCAAGTTCAAGTAACAAAAATTATCACTTGTTATTAAAGAAATATTCACAGCAATCTTAAATCAAGAAAAATTAATGTTAGAAAGTTGAACTAAAGATAATATCTGATTTACGGAAAACTTCATATCAGGAATGTTGGAAATTACTTAAGAATCGGAAAGAAAATCGGCATGGTATAGGGGAAGAAAAGTTTCGAGTTGAATAATGAAGAGTTTGAAGAAGATGGAATTAAAAGGAAAATTGATTAATTAGGTAGAAGGAAATGGAGTGGTATTGGATTAGTAAAAAGTATGGAATTATAAGGGGAGATATAGAATAGTTATAAGAAGTATGGCATCGAAGGATGGGAAATGAAATTAGAAGTTTTAGATGGATATGGAAAGTATGAAAGTTATGTTTTTGCAACGAATTTTCACGCCTGGTATACGAAAACTAAGGGTAAATTAAGAAAGAGTGAAGATATTTAAAGTAAATGCAAGAATCAACTTAAAACGATATATTTCGAAGGTTGAAAAGAAATTCTTGAAAAATGTGTTAGTATATAAACATTTCCAAGAATGTCTTCGGGGATTATGCTGTGTTATTTCCCCACCCCAATAGAATAAATTACATTAATTTATTAATAAAAATAAAAATAGTTTCAATTATTTTAGTTCTAAGTAAACAAAAACGCACATTGTACTTAGGATTAATTTTATTACATTATATTGTTAACTAGTGACTATATAGTAAACCAGTAGCATTACTAATTTATAATTATTATAAGGATTTAATTGAAGATCATCAATCAATTAAATAAACTCAAGATAGTGTACTCCGAGGAATTGCTTCGGATGTTATGTCAATCTGCAACCAGAAATATTATCATGTACATGTGACATAAGTTATGTCTACACACTCTATAGTGATTAAGGGCTACATTTAGCTATATAAATGATAGGTAATTATTTAATCACTTGGAGTGTGCAAACATTAAGTGTTTGGAAGGTTTGATACCTATAAAAGGAGGTGAAGCTCAATTAAGCAGTCAGTTGTTGATGGCGCATCGGTCCAGGAAGAAGCAAGAAGAAAAAGAAGCCAATGAAGGAAGAAGAAGCCAGCCCAGGAAGGAAACGACAGTTGAGTCGACATCAGTGAACTTCAACCACTACAAGAACTTGAGGATCTGCAAGCCCTTCAAGATCTCCAGAGAGAAGAAAAAGAAGAAGTAGTAAGAAACGAAGGTAGAATAGAACTTCCGAAGAAATCGTGTTCCGGAGCGAAAAACTCTGCGAACAGTGCTTCGGAGATACGGTGTATTCTTATAGTGTAGGATAAGATTTAACCTGACCAGACAAGAGGGGTGAGTCGATTTTAATTTGTTATTCAGTGATCACTCAATGGTTCCATGTGTGATTCAGACAAGGTTAAGTTGTTTTGTTTTTTTTTATATAAAATATAACCAATCCTAACTATCAGACAATTGGTTAATCAACAATTATTCAAGTCATCACTTACAACAATGAATGCATGCAATTGTTAATGACAAATAAATATAGAAACTCACGTTATTTTGTCATATCCATCAAACGTTCACTCGACATTCACAATATTTTAAGGTTAGATCAAGTAGAAATCGCATCCAAGTCGAACAGCATTGAACTAAAACCAAACATTATATTAACTGACGGATGCAAAAGTGTAATTATTTGTAAACATAACCATACTCACCTGTGATTAATATTTTGTTGTCCATAGTTAAAAATAAACTGTCACTTCCATCGAATCGATTTTGTATAGATTTTTGACACATTGGGTCCGACATTTTGGAGTGTGAAAATTGTAGAGCGTTGCTAATACTAACGGTAAATAATCAAAAACACCAACAATTTAAATTTAGGGGAAAAGTTTTATTTTCATTTCATTTGTTTATCGTTTATGTTAATTGTGGCGTTTGTAAATATTTGATTATAATATTTATGAGCTAAGGCGTTGGCTCTATAGGTAATTAGTTTGTAGGTTAGTTTGTAAGACATTGTTGGGAATTTATTTTGTTTGTAAATATATTTATTTTATTTGAAATATATTTATAAATACAATTGTCCTAATTTTTATTTCGAAATCCTCTTTGTAAGTCTTATTCCAAAATTGTTAAAAGAAAAATGAGCAGTGGTAATTAAATATTTTGGATGAATTCAAAATTAAGATTTTCAGATCATTTAATTAATAAATTTTGAATTAGTTTAATAAATATCACGGCAATATGTTCATTAGACATTTTTGACTTCAAATTGCTTCAGCAACACATCCTCAGGCTATGGCATTCATGTCATGGGACATCCTGTATAAATGAAGTTCGATAAAAACTTACTTTACAGACAGACATGAAGAGAATATCTTTTTGTCTGCGTTATTTTCTATATTTTACATTTGTCTGTAGACAGGAATAAATAAAGTAATTTTAACAAGTGAGACTTTACTTAAATCCAAATCCACAAAACCGGTGTTTCTGTCGTCAATTTTCAATCTCGATGTCTGAACTATACGGGGGTTTAGTGTCATTTCGTTATTTTTATCAGATATACCTTTCAAGAAGTGTTTTAGGTTTTAAGGTTAACAATGCTATATGTCTTAAATAATGTATATTTTTATTGTATATTTTATTCCTCTTCTTCAACTATTTTAAACAATACGTTTTTAACGTAGCGTCTTATTTATTTATTTATTTACGTTATACATTTTTACTTAATTCTATGGTATGCCAACCAAATAATATTATTGAGAAATAGAAATATCCTCATCTCACACAATTCTAAAGTAGTTTGTGCATTAGGATTAATTCATATTTCAAAGAAAGAAATTTGCACACTAAAAGTTTTTCAAATATAAGTGAATTTATTACGTTATTTGTTTTAATAAGACAGCCTCTGTTTGTTACGGTCGGATTTCGCATTACAGATTTTGGTAATTAAAATTCTCGATATTGGTATTTCTGTCGACACCTGCCGGCGAATTTCGCGTCGGAAAATATTCGGAGGTGGGACGGTGGTCAATTGGTTGGGCGATTCGCAATCTGTCAGTAGAGCCGCTCGCACACGTTCTTGCGAGCTCCGTATAATTTTGGCGATTCCGGGGGATTTTATGGGTTTATTCTAAGTCTGTGTACCGCCCTGGTAATAAGGGGATCTGAGATACCCCGTCCGGAAGTGGAATACCGGTTGTTGGTGTTTTGAGTTGTTTTTCCGTGTTGGAATGTTCGAGCCGGTGTTGTCCCACGTGCGTCGCCATTACGGCGTGTCGTTTTCTTCGAGAAGGAGCCTTGCGGCCAAGTCAAATCTACTGCCGTTACCATCGTTTTCTCGAATGGCGTCCTGGGTGCCGCTGGGAAATTAGAAGATCCTTCCCCGACGGATTTTTCCGTGTCCGTAGTCCGGCCAAGCGAGACTACGTGCGCACCGTCCGATACAGGAACCGAAGGCGTGCACGGTGACAACATCCAGATAAGTCGAGCATGCGAATTTATTTGTTTTCCGTTACTTAAATTTCATTTGGGAACTTTGTAAAATTTTCATTCGGGTGATTTTCGATTTTGAATTGTACGTCGTACGTATCCACGGCGTTTGCATCGCAGCATTTGACCTTAACTGCACACGTCGCGTTAATACCGGTACTAAAACTTGTTATACGACGAATATCTCGTAGCGCGTGTTTAACTTTTGAAAATTGTGTCCCCGGCGCTTGCGTTTGGGAATTCATTAAATTCTGTTTATTATATGAATGAATTTTGTTACAATCTATGTAAGATGCTCGTGATCACGAACATATAACTAGTGCTGTAATCTTTTTGTTGAAAAACGAAGTCGGCCTTCAGCCGACAAAATGTTAATGTATGTCACTATTGTTTAAAGTCACTTTTATTTCGTCTTGGAACAGATGCGTCGCTGAAATAATTTTTAAGACGAAATATTTTCTTGTAACAGTTTCACGCGTTGATCTTTTAATATAATTAATCCGATTCTTTATCAAATTCATTAAAGTTAATTTTTTTTTCTAAACGTGGCGTTTCATTTGTCTATCGGAACCACCCATTTCAGCACCCGAAAATTATCGTGGATTCTCGGTTTCCCAATTCAACAACTTCTCTGGAGTCTCCATCTCCGAAACCGAGTGGCGCCTAAAAATAATAATCATTGACGATTCGCCCCGCCCGTCTTCACTGAGCAAACAGGGTACGCACCGGAAAAATAGAGAGGATACGCCTCTCGGGGTTGCTGCGGTGGCCGACTGAGCGTCCGGTATTTTTTTTTATTTTTCTTTTGGGAATTTTCATAGGGTAGGGATTCAAAGTAAGATCCCGAATTTCGCGTATTACTACAACTGTCCAGCCAAGCACCAAAGTGTGGTTGGGAAGGCGTAGCAATTTGAAGGCATATCATGTTGTTAAAATATTGTTATTATTGGATACGTTTACCATTACATTAGCATTACAAAAAGCAATTATAAGATTTTCTTTTTTTTTATTTCATTCAATTATTGTATCAATTTTGAATATACACCAGTAATTACATTTTTGTACTCTATTTTCGGTTATCATAAAACAATACAGACGTTCAACACCATCAAAATATTGTCGAAAATATATATTTTATAAAAAATCTAACGTCAGTAACATTTATTGTCTAATGCTTTTCAACAGTAAGATCATGAGTACTCAATTTTTGTCGGAAAATTTTTATTTGCATGAATAGTGGTTGCTTGGCAATTAAACGAGACCAATTTTCCCAAGAATTTGGTCGAGTTTAATTGACTTTAATAATCATTGCGAATAAAAAACAAAAATCTTGCCAGACAAGAGTTGAGCACGAATGATCTTCGGTTGGAGAATTAACCAAATGAATGAACCAAAAAAAAATCGGTGGTCTAGTGGTAAGAAGGCCGGACTCTCAGTGTGAGAGTCGAGGGTTCGAGTCCCGCCTAAAGTAGGAATTTTTCTCCTGGCGTGTCCGGTATCCTCCCGAGTCAGCTTTCGCTGTTGGCATAATTAACAGTGCTACATCTCTTACGGCGAGGAGATGATAGTAACAAAGCCATGGAAAACTTTACACACACAAAAATACACATAAAATGGTGCTCCTGCAATTCTCGATAAGCGAGAGCTTGAGAAGCGTTCGGGTAGCACCGCACACTCACAAACAAAACAAAACAAAAATTGTAATAGTGTATCTCTTAAAATGATGGCAAGAAAAGTAGCATGCAATCTTCACAGTTAAAGAATGTTGTGATTGGTGCATGTGATCGTGGTTTTAAAATATCATTGGTCCATAATAAATATATGAGGTTGATTATCTGTTAAATACTTTTATTTTTGTTATAGTTGTAGTTTTTTGGCGATTTTTGAAATATCACATTTGAATATTTGTTCGGTCATTGGGTGCATAATGAATGCAACCGCGTTAAAAATTAGCGCTCGACCTGCAAATTTTTCGCTTGATGCTGTTGACATTCAACATGTGACTATAGATCCTATAGAAAGAGAAAAGTATGTGCAATGGAAGTAAAATTGTATATTCTTTACAAAGAAAATTGTAGACTTAAGTGCAACGAAGCTACAAGAATGAATATCTGCAATAGTTACTAAACACTTGTCACAAACACTAAAAACTTCAAAATAATTATATAACTACATATTGTCAAATTCTTAGTTGTAATTGCTGTAATTGTTATACTGGTTGTCAGTACACAAAATGACAATTTCTCCCCTGGTATGGAATCCAGGTGTCAGTAACAGGGCGATACAATTAAGGGTGTTCATCAGTACATTATAAAAATAAAAAAACCTAAAATTTTCATTCATATTTTATTACTAATTTATAATAAGACCATAAGCTTCATAATAGTGAATTTCCAATGAAAAAATAATATAGAAATATAGAAAATAACACATAAATGTTAAAAAAAGCATTTCTAATATCCATGACTGTTCAGTAAAAGATAAGTAAAACTCAATATATGTTGCACATATCAATCATTACAATATGTTCTATGTCATTACGAACTTCTTTTTTAAAAAAACACTTTTAATTCATTTGTAAAACGGTGTTTAATTTTCAAAATAATCAACTTCTAATAAAAATACAAACGCACATGCATTTTAATATCTTTCTTCATAATAACCTGGTGATAGTATTGAATTGATATTTGGTTTTTAGAAAATTAAGAAATATAGCGATGTTAATAAATTAGAATGGATTAAAGTTATTCGTACACGCCTCTCAACTTAACCCCCCCCCCCCTTAAATACCCCGTTCGAGTATTTTTGAACATTTATTGCAAAAACGCAATGATTAGAACAGTGTGTGTGGGGAATTTTGTTTTAACACTGTAACTTGAAAACAAAGAAATATCGGATAACAACATATTGCGATGTTCCTCAATTCCTAATTAATTATCCTTTTAATTAATTGGAAGCGCATATACAAATATTTTTCAATTACAGGTTTCTATAGGTTTTATTCGGGTTAAAATAAAAGTGGTCATTTTATGAACTGATATAATTTATTAAAATATCCCTTCTTTATTGACAGATATTTTTAATATCCATTAACCTAACTTTGTGTGTCTAAAAAGTGTGTGCATGTTTAATTTAATTACTGGATTTTCCAGCTAAAACGTAAGTACAAATTTATTGTTACAACTCGTTTTTCCTCGGGCGTTGAAATGCAACTTCAATTCCATCTACGGGGCATATGGTCGCGGTCTCCGGAAAATCTCATATCTGATGTACAATTTAGATGGTTTTATCTAATTATACCTAATTTTATTCATGTTCTCACGTGTTACACCTTAACTCAAAATTAACTTAATTAACCAACTAAAAAAAATTCACGTTGTCCACATGTTACATATAATGTTAATTAACTCAATTATCTCAACTAATGACAAGAAACTCACGTTCTGCACGTATCACATTTAAATGAGCAATTACTTATCTTAATTCATAAGAAATCACGTTCTCCACGTGTTAAATATACAAATTAATTTAATTATCTTAATTAATGACAAGAAACTCACGTTCTGCACGTGTCACATTTAAATGGGCAATTAATTATCTTAATTCATAAGAAATCACGTTCTCCACGTGTTACATATACTAATTAATTTAATTATTTTAATTAATGACAAGAAACCCGTGTCTTTTATAAAAAAATTTATTCAAATAAAAAACCCGCGCATGGGACATGGTGTTTAAATTCCCACTCCGCGTTAACCTAATAGATATTTGAACTTAAAAATATTAAATACCCCAAACAAAAATTTACAGAAATTAAAATTACCCACTTAACCTATAAAATTCCCAAAACAAAAACCAAAATAAACAAAATATTAATCTGTGATTCTTCCAGGTACAACATAATATATATATATGGAATAAATCAACATCCGGGGGCCACATCCTGGTATTTATGAAAGTTCCGGGACTATTTCTGGACTCGACGGCCTTGTGCACTCCGGCATAAATTTAACAACACCGAACCGAATCGAGATACGTTTTCTGTTATATTGAATTTATATACATATAATATACATATATACATGATAATTTTAATTATGCTAGCATATCAGTAACACCGCAATATGATTTTTTTAAAATTATTTTTATGTGTAGAATACACTCCTCGACTTTGGTGCGATCCTCCCGACTCAACCTGTATAACACAACAGATCTTTTATTTTACATAATTCCGACGATCGTAACAAATAAAAACTAAAAATATATCTTTGATAAAATTGCAATTCGCTATAAATAACAATAAAAACAAAGACAATAAAAAATTTTGAAACAAAAAAAATTAACAATTCACTGTAATAAATAATGAAATAAAATAAATAATCTTCCAAAAATGCCCTCAAAGCAATTTATTACATTATTACTTGTAAAAGATAACTATTGTGACTTCCACTAGACTGCCTGCAATGTGGTGAGTTCGGCCAAGTTCGACTCGCTACGAAATGGATCGTGCCGCTGCCCGACAAAAAAAATATATATTTCAGTCCAACAGTACTAATCTAATTTTAACAGTTTTAAAATCCGTTGTATATCTTCGTTAGCCTCGTTTAGGCTACATCTAAACAAGGTTAAATGGGTGGAGTTATATTAAAATATTTTGGCCGTCACTCTAAGCGACGCCTAGCGATATTAGTTTGTCGGTACGAAGTACTGAACACTCTTAAGCAATTCCCTGTCTAGTCGACCGAGTGGATTCTTATATGCGAAATAGACGAAGCAACTGCATAGCAAGCCGTCGAAAGGTTGGGGGAGAAGGGTTTCCTTTAAGAGTGTTCGGTACTTCGTATCGACAAACTAATATCGCTAGGTGTCGCTTAGAGTGACGGCCAAAATATTTAAATATAACTCCACCCATTTAACCTTGTTTAGATGTACCCTAAACGAGGCTAACGAAGATATACAATGGATTTTAAAACTGTTAGAATTAGATTAGTACTGTTGGACTGAAATATAATTTTTTTTGTCAGGGAGCGGCACGATCCATTTCGTAGCGAGTCGAACTTGGCCGAACTCACCACATTGTAGGCAGTCTAGTGGAAGTCACAATAGTTATCTTTTACAAGTAATAATGTAATAAACTGCTTTGAGGGCATTTTTGGAAGATTATTTATTTTATTTCATTATTTATTCCAGTGAATTGTTAATTTTTTTTGTTTCAAAGTTTTTATTGTCTTTGTTTTTATTGTTATTTATAGCGAATTGCTATTTTATCAAAGATATATTTTTAGTTTTTATTTGTTACGATCATCGGAATTATATAAAATAAAAGGTCTGTTGTGTTATACAGGTTGAGTCGGGAGGATCGCACCAAAGTCGAGGAGTGTATTCTACTCATAAAAATAATACAAAAAAATCATATGTTGTTATCCGATATTTCTTTGCTTTCACGTTACAGCGTTGAAATTCCCCACACACACTGTTCTAATCATTGCGTTTTTGCAATAAATGTTCAAAAATACTGCCACTGACTTTTAAACATTTTTTGCTTCGTTTAAGAAAGGCGCCCGCTGCTCTTCTGGTGGATTCATACCTTTGTTTAATATGGGCTGCAGCATTTCCAATACGTTGAAGTTAGTGCATCACGAGTGTCCACTTTTACTTTATAAACTTCATTTTTCATACAGCCCCGTAAAGAATAGTCCAATGGTGTCAGGTCGGAGGACCTTGGAGGCCAACTAACAGGACCACCGCGACCAATCCATCGTCCTGGAAACATTTCATCCAAATGTTGCCTGACCTAAGGAGCGAAAGGTGCAGGAGCTCCATCGTGCTGATAACACGTTTGCATTCTGATGTTTAGAGGAACATCTTCTAGTAGTTTTTGTGATTCATTTTGTAAAAAAATAATGAGGCGATGCTCCATAATAAAACGACCAATTAAATAACTATCAGCCATACCACACCACACGTTCACCGAAATGTCAAATCACTGTAAGACGCATTAATTTGAAAACAAGCGAGAATAGCAACATTTATTACAAGGACGTAATGATTAGAACAGCGTGTATGGGAAACTTTGTTATGGTGCTCTAACTTGAAAGCAAACAAATATCGGATAACAACATTTGAATTTTTTTGAATTAGTTTTACACGTAGAATACAGCCCTTCAGTTTGGTGCGATCCTCCCGACTCACCCTGTATAAGGAATTTATTTACAAAGATTAACAATGTTACTAATAAATATTTCCGTAGCACCACATGCACAGGTGTTTTCCTCATATTGTAATTTTTCAACCAGCGGTTCTCTAGCATTCA
This sequence comes from Lethrus apterus, assembly GCA_018397195.1. Taxonomy (NCBI): domain Eukaryota; kingdom Metazoa; phylum Arthropoda; class Insecta; order Coleoptera; family Geotrupidae; genus Lethrus; species Lethrus apterus. The sequence continues at coordinate 7,350 of JAFFZR010020556.1, read as the reverse complement.
TGCCATGAGGAATTCGTCCATCTATAATTTCTGGTAACATGCATTTTTTATAAAAAATTTCTAGTTTTGGTAACATTACGTTATTCCATAGATTTTTATTTCTATATATTCTCTGAGAGAGAGAGACGGGAACCTGGAGGAGGTGATGGGGGTGTGGGGAAGTTGTGTAAGGAGCGTGATGATGTATGGGGTAGAGATTTGGAAAATAAAGGGGTACAAGTGTATAGAAAGGGCGCAGCAGAGGGTAATCAAGAGACAATTGAGGTTAGAAAGCTCGACACCAGAATATATAGTCCTACAAGAGACGGGTAGAGAGAGGATGGAGGTGACGAGGGAGAGAGAGGGAGAGAGGGAAGAAAGGAGGAATGGACAAGGCAAGTGCTGATGGAGGTAACTAAGAGGGCAGAGATAGGAAAGAACTTATCAAAGTGGGAAGAGAATAGGATAGAGATGTACAGAAAAGTGGGCTGGTCAGTGAGGGAAGTGGAGAGGAGGGCAAAGCTGGAAGGAGATAATGCTGCCAAGGTAATCAGGAGGTGGAAGGAGGTAGAAGGACAGAGGAGGTACCAACTGATTCAGAGGGCCAAGTACAATGCGAGGTACAAAGAATTGGTAGTATATGGAAGGGCGCCAGAGTATTTGGGACGGGATAGGAGTGGGGAGGAGGAGACCAGGATAGCGAGGTTTAGGTGCGGAAACGAGGAGAAGGGGAACAAGTACTGGATGGGGGTGGCATACAGAAGGTGCAGGTTGTGTGTAAAAGGGAAAGAGACATGGGAGCACTGGATGGTGGAGTGCGACGGAGGATGGGACAAGGAGGTGAGGAGTAGGGTGAAAAATGGAGAATCTGCTTCAGCGAGACGGGGAAGGGAGAAGAGTTACTAAAAGTGTTGAAGGAAAAAATCGGAAAGTAAAGCGGAGGGAAGTCGAAATGAAAAAAAAAATGAATAAATAAATAAATGAGGATGTATGTATGATATGCCAAATAAAGGTGTTTTTTTATTATTCTCTGTATAGAAAAATCATTAGCGGTACAAATTATAAAATCGCAGTAATCTCGGCCGGTTATGTTTAACTGTCCCTGTATTTGGTAATAATAATTGTGTTTTTCTTTTAAAACTACCGTGTCATTTATGATTTCATAGCATTTATTATTTAAGTTGCATCTTTTAATTTATTTTTTACTGAAAATAAACACTCCAATTCTACTAATCCATTGTCTTCAATTAACCCATCAGGCGAAGCACCTAAGTAAGGATATTGTATAGAAACAAAGATGCCACATTTTTTTACGACAACTTTTTTAATGTTTTCGTAATTTTCGAGTGCCATATATCTATAAAAAGTTATATATTTTGGTTTATAGATATGCAATAAAATAATTTCGTTTGTCCGGCCAGGGCAATAGAATCTAACTATGAAAATAAATATAAAATTTTCAAATACAGAGATAAAATATTTTCAAAAACTTTATTAAAAATAATTATATTAAATTATAATAGATTACAAAATCTTAATGTTCTTAAATACTAAGACAAGAGATCTGAAATAGTAGTAAGTGCGAAACATTTTCCATTCGTTGTTATAAACGATATTTACTAACCTCGAACGGTGTATTTAAGGGGAGGCGTTAAGTTGAGAGGCGTGTACGAATAACTTTAATCAATTCTAATTTATTAAAATCGCTATATTTCTTAATTTTCTAAAAACCAAATGTCAAATCAATACTATCAGCAGGTTATTATGAAGAGAGATATTAAAATGCATGTGCGTTTGTGTTTTTACTAGAAGTTCATTATTTTGAAAATTAAATACCGTTTTACAAATGAATTAAAAGTGTTTTTTTTTTTTAAAGAAGTTCATAATGACATAGAACATATTGTAATGGTTAGATATGTACAACATATATTGAGTTTTACTTATCTTTTACTGAACAGTCATGGATATTAGAAATGCTTTTTTTAACATTTATGTGTTATTTTCTATGTGTTCTAATATTATTTTATCATTGGAAATTCACTATTGTGAAGCTTATGGTCTTATTATAAAATAGTAATAAAATATGAATCAAAATTTTAGGTTTTTTTTTTATTTTTATAATGTACTGAACACCCTTAAAGCAAAAATTCACTGGCCTTCTTCTGTAGTCAATAGTGAGATGGACGCACCAGTCTCTACCAGATCCGTAGTCCGACATAAGGAATCAGGTCTATTTAAACAACCTGGTGTTCTTCCTCACCTATAAGTGATTGGAAATTGCTAAAAACGTATCCAGTAATGACAAATTTTTAGAGGCAGGTTTTGTATATTGGGCAAGTTGAGCGGTACTGTCTTTGTACCAAAACATGTTGACCGGCCTATGGCATATCTATAACAAGCGTAAACTCGTCAGCAAATATACGCCAACTTCCGATAATCTACCTGCCCAACGAAACCACAAGTTTCCTTGTTTCCAAGTAGATAATGCAATTAACTTCAGCGTTTCAGAGAACCAGTACCTCACTATGGATGTGACGCAAATGCTTATTACCTTGCTGGGTGTAAATAGAATTAATAGAGGATGCGAGCTTCATTTCGTAAGCTTTAGATTCCAGAGGGCTATTCAGTTTTATATCTACAGAGTGGCCCACCGAAAACGAAACAGACGCGTTTTCAGGTATTTAGACTCTTAAAAAAAAAACGCTCAGACTGGTCTATTTTCTTTTGAAGGGGCACAAATGTTTTAGTTATTTGTAGTCACCTAGTTGCAACCCATAAAATTCACCATAAAATTTTTAAATGGAAAGTGGTATTTTCAAACCTACCATTTGAAAGAGCAATCGATGGGCTTTACAGATGTGTTTGAATTTTTGAATTCTGATCATTACTTCCCAAGTTATTAAGCTCTGAATATTCAAAATTTTTTCATTTTTTTTACCGGATCTGTAACTAACAAAAAGCAAAATGCACCAAACCGAGTACCCCTTGCTATTTCAAAATGATGGGTTTGAAAATACCACTTTCTATTTAAAAATTTTATGGTGAACTTCCCCCTTCATTTAGGGTTGCAACTAGGTGATTACAAATAGCTAAAACATTTGTCCCCCTTCCAAAGAAAATTGACCTGTTTTTTTTTTTTTAAAGCGCCTGAGTACCTGAAAACGGGTTTGTTTCGTTTTCGGTGTGCCACTCTGTATATCATTTTTAATAGGACTTCGTCGCGGTCATGTATATGTTTATCATGTTTATCAACGTTTCAATTTAAAAAATATAAATAACTGAAAAAAAAAAACAAAAATTTGAGAAGTATTTTTGGTCGCGGCCTCGTGGAAAACCTAGTCAGAAGAGTCGGTCGAAAGGCCAACACCGCTAGGAAATTGTACCAAACTCGTAAGGCTTTGATGTGTGGAATTCATTTTGTAGCGACATACAGTCTACTACTTTAACTGCCCAACTGTAGAAGGGACTCACTTCTCCGGGTCGGTCTTGGCCACCGAGCAGAGATGGTGCGAGTCTGTTATCACGATCCCGATAGATCAATATTAGATAGAGGCTAGTAGAATGGTGTGTGCTGCAGAGGTCGGCTAGATTAGTGATACAGCATAAAGTGACCGTCCTTTTTGTTCCAATCTACATACCTACATTTCAGGCATATGAAGTCTGCACTACACAAAGGAGCTAGCAGACACAACGATCGTTAGATGATAAGATGTGTGTTTATTGACACCAGTTGACGGATGATTTTAGATATATAAGAGCCTCGATGAAGATTTTATGATCTCTAAGCAGAGTGAGATATCTCCGATATCCTAGTGCAACGAATGATTGAAGTAAGGATACTGTTTTGCGAGTACGAGTATGGTGTGCAGGCTAAGGCGGATGCCGAGGCCTGCATATGCGAGTACTATCGTTTATGGATACAAATAAATATTTTATGCGCCTGCTTAGAAGGTTGATTTTCCAGTCTAATTTGAGTCTTTCCCGGTTCAAAAACGGAAAAGTTTTTTCCATGAACATTGGAACATTGAACATTTGCTATTTGTTTTGTTTCCAGATTTCCTTGTAATATTATATTATGCGAGCACCTCAAAAATATCATATGTAATTCTCTTCTAAAAAGCCTTTCCTTGGTTCTCCCGCTTTCACCCTCCAGCGGCCTCCCCTGGCGAACAGGCACTTTCGAAGCGCTTTACGTAAATAACTATTCCCTTGTTTAACGGCACCCGTGGCAAAGTATACCCTTGCAAAACAAATACCTATTATTACACATAAAAACGAATTGCAAATTCGACCTAAGTCTGTTAAGTCCTATATCGCCAAAACAGTTTTAATATAGACACAATATTGATAGAATATTTACAGTAAGATGCGGTAAATCTTCTACAGTCTTTTAAAAATTTTGGAAATGTTTCTGCTCATCAGTAAGCAGCCGTGGATTCACTGAGCAGCAACTTTGTGATAGCCAAGACGATGAATAATGGAATGAACAGTTCCCAGTGTTCTGATATTAAAAATATGAGAAAGTTCTCTAACTGTGATACGCCTATTTGTGCATAAAGAATTTTCCAGCTGTCTCACATTTTCATCTGATGCAGGGACACGTGCCCTAGCCTTATCTTCCCTAAAACGCATGTGTAAAATAATGTATAAAGAATAAACATTTTCTTCTTAAACTTCTAAACTGAGCAATGCCCACTTGTAGAAAAGCTTTAATGTATGTATACAGGCTGAGTCACCACCGACGGAACGGAGTTTTAAGGGAAAACGGCATATATTCTCCAACTCCAGTTGCATGTGGATTGTGTAAGTCAATAAGGGCTACATTTTAAAAATATTTTCAAATATACAGGAGGACGCTCCAAAAAAGAGTGACATATCAAAATTATACTTTTTCTTATAGAACACGCTGTATTTCAACAAATTTTTGAATTGTACGTAAAAAATAAGACAAACATTCATAAGGGTTCCCTATACCTAAATACCAAGTGTTCTGATTTATTTCGATTTTTCTTAAAATGTAAGGTTTTTGAAAAAAAATATTACCCCCAAACGAAAATAATTATGACAAATTTGCTTTTTGATCTAGATAATAGACCAGTCCCTTAATTTATTTAGTAATCTACTACTACAACTTTCTCTACAGGTTGTTCAGAATTTTCAGTACCATTATTAGCAAATTCAAACTGAAATATCGGGCTTATTTTAAATGAAATATTTTGTATTTTATAAGTTTATCGTGCAGCAAATTTAATTGTCTTTCAAACTATATGAGGTTTCCCTATACCTAAATCTTTAAGTTTTGAAGTTATTTAGGTATTTTAAAAGTGCCCAAAATATTCAGTTTTATGCAGTATGCTGCATTATAATAATTAATGTAATCGATGTTTATGGCGCGATGACTAAAATACAAAGAAAACATTTCTGGTCGAGACCGTAGTAACTTTATTTGAACATTTATAAAAATACTTCTAGTGACCACTGTAATCTAATCTAACATAATTTGCCATTTATGTAGTAAATAATGATTATGTAGTAATAAATTACCATCGTAATTTTTAATTAGATAGGTAGGAATAGTTTTGGACACTTTTAGGAAATATTCCTTTAAATAATAGACGAAAAATGTGGTTGCAGTTAGATGGTGCTCCCAAAATACCTAAATAACTTCAAAACTTAAAGATAGGGAAATCTGAAACAGTTTGAAAGACAATTAAATTTGCTACACGATAAACTTATAAAATACAGGGTGTTCCATTTAACATAAGCCCAATATTACAGTTTGAATTTGCTAATAATGGCACTGAAAATTCTGAACACACCGTAGAAAAAGTTGTAGTAGTAAATTGCTAAATAAATTAAGGGACTGGTCTATTATCTAGGTCTAAAAGCAAATTTGTCATAATTATTTTCGTTTGGGGGTAATATTTTTTTTCGAAAACCTTACATTTTAAGAAAACTCGGAATAAATCAGAACACTTAGTATTTAGGTATAGGGAACCCTTACGAAAGTCTGGCTTATTTTTTACGTACAATTCAAAAATGTGTTTAAATGCAGGGTGTTCCATCAGAAAAAGTATAACTTGGATATCTCACTCTTTTTGGAGCGCCCTGTATATTTGAAAAAATTTTAAAAATGTAGCCCTTATTGACTTACATAATCTACTTGAGAATATATGCCGCTTCGCCTTAAAACTCCGTCCCGTCGTTGGCGACTCACCCTGTATAATTGAGAAAAATGTGCATTACATTAAGCACTAGAAACTAGTTTAAATATATAAAATAAGTAATATATAATATACAATAAATATTAATTCAAAATTTTTTAATGTAATCTTTTTTGTTATTATTCAAGCTAGGTACCTACGCAAAACAAAATAAAGTTAATTATTAACCCATAAATAAATAAATAATATTCCACTTACGTGTTGGATTTTTAATGAATTTTGTCGCAAAACTGAAAGTTGAACCTCTTTGTGGCATCCTGTACATCAACATAGCGACGTTCTGGGAACTCCTGAAAATCTCTTTAGTTTTCCTCTGGCCGCAAAACTCACTGAATCTAGCCGACATTGGGCGTGGATGATCTGATTGGCTTGGAAAAAATTCTCCATTTAATTCCCAACCATCTAAAAACTAATACTAATGTTACTTCGGAATATCATTTTGTGAGCGTGTGAACAATGTTGAATCATTTCTAGTGAAAACCAATCTTTATATTTTATTTGTATTAATTTATAATAAAAATGTATTAATAAATTTTATTTTATTTTATTTTGCCATTTTTCTGACTCGAGAATTTGTATCTTTTTGAACAGCCTTTAATGGATTTTTTCGTTAATAAATGTGTACAGGGTGTCACATTAGTGCGATATTCTTCGATATTTCCGTTGTTATGCAAAACAGAAAAAATATTTTAAAAGTTTTTTGAATTTATGGTCTCCACCACCTAAAATTATTTCCTGGTCTACTGAGTGTTTCGTTTGTGCGCAACAACGAACAACTTTAAAATTTTAAATGGAACAGCCTATATATTATTACATTTTTGAATTTCCTGGATAATTCTAATATAAATTTGTATAGGATAATATTTGTCTATGTCTATTCGTTTTTAAGATATTTGCATTTATTCAAAAATTTTGACAGCTGACGGTCTTCGGCAAAACGCCTATAGTTCAATAACAAAATACAGCAACACAACATCTTATATTAATAAAAATGAATTTGCAAAATGTCCGACGGAGCATCACTTGAGAACGGCTCGACCGATTTGGCTGATTTTTTTTTTGTTGTGTTCGTAATTGTCAGGACAAGGTTTGTATGAAAGAAAATTTTTGGAAAATCCACGGAAAAAGTCGGAAATTTTTAGCGTAT
>JAFFZR010020555.1:0-41908 GCA_018397195.1 Lethrus apterus | reverse complement strand
TCCATATAAAAAAATTATAACTTTATGTCACAACTCGAATTTGGAGAACTTTTTCAAAAAACTAACAACGCCACTGCATTCTTATCAAAAAAGTGCCTAACGAACGTGGGCATATTTTCCTTCATTTTTCCAAATAAGCAAGATGTATCCATAAAACGAAAACTCAAAAAATAGAATTTTTGCGCATAACTCGAAAACAAAACACGATAGCCAACTTTGGTTTTCACCATTGAATTTTTCTCCAAAAAAGCGATCGAGGATGGTACTTTTTCTGTATCTATTACGGTTATCGAAATTCCCTATGAAAACATCGAAATTTGCCCACCCTGTACATATTATGTACACATATCTATGTATATCTATGTTCATAAATGCATAGGTATATGCAACAAATATAAAACTTAAAAAAAACTAAATTCTTATTTGAAAAAATCAGTATTTTTTTGTGTGTTTAATTGGACCATTTTTCTTTGTTTATAAAATCTTTCACTACATTTTCTCTGGACGAAACAAAATTTTTAAGGTTTTCGATAGCAGAAAACGCTTATTTCACTCTCGCTTTCGCCATTATCTTCGTCCTCATCTGAGTCTGAATCTGAGACAATAACAAAAACTACATTCCTATGTACACATTTTTGAACCTACATAACATGGGTGTTAGTTAAACTTACCTTTTTTTATTAGGAACAACGTGTTCTATGACGCTTTCTAAAATGCCTTCATCGGTTGGGAAACCTGATGTATGCACACCATCATCAACATTAACATAATCTTCAAATGTGACAGCATTCATGTTTATTGTGTATGGGGCCCACAATTTTTTAAATTATCAGCAACCTGCAGCAATTCATCTTTAGCAAAGCCTGCTTTTTTGAAGCAATTTGTTTGTTCTTTTACAGCGATATATAATTGCGTCAAGTAAAGACACCTGTAGAAGTTGCCTCTTCCACATGATCCAAAATTTTCATAACAATTCGTTTCTTATAATATTGCTTTAGATTTTTTTATAATTCCCTGGTCCATTGATTGTAAGACAAGAAGGAAAATATACCAGTTTAGTTTTGCTTTTACAGTTTGGGGTGCGCGGGACAGTTGTCAACAAACAGTAAAATTTTCCCATTTTTGGCTACAAACTTTTTATCAAGTATTAATAACCACTTTTCATCAATTTCACTTGCCATCCACGCTTTTTTGTTGTATTCGTTCAAATGATTTTATGCCCTTAAAACAACGTGGATTTTTCGATTTACCAATAATAAGCAATTTCAACTTTTCGGAACCACTCATGTTACTCCCAACCATAACTGTAATTCTCTCCTTGCTGTTCTTGCCACCAAAGCATTTTTGTCCTTTAAATGTAAGTGTTTTGTTAGTCAAACATTTAAAGAAAAATCCCGTCTCATCTGCGTTAAAAATGTTATTTTTAATGTACTGGTTGATTAAAGTGGTATTTTTTGGTCATTCCTCACTAATTAGAAATCTGCAGAAGCACTTTCACCACATAGTGACATTTAAACGATATTATTCCTCTTTTTAAACTTATCTAACCAGGACGCTAGATGAAAAATCGTCCCGTCCCAAAGCAGCGGCAAATTCTGCAGCTTTTTCTCTAATTGGAGTTCCCGAATGTGGGAGATTTTTATCACGTGCGATAATGACCCACTTAAGGAATGCTTCATCAACATCATTGTTGACACAAGTTGTAAGACTCTTTCGTTTACTGTTAAAAGCATGATCACCTTTTTTTTTCTAAAAGCTTGTCCATGTTTTTCAAAATGATCGACTATGTGTTAGAGGGGATCACAAATTGTTCCACAATATCTTTCTTCCTCTTTTCGCACTTCTCTACCTCCGCAATTAATTTTAATTTCTCATTCAGGGTTAAACTCTTTAAATTTCGCTTTGAAATTTTTACTTTTATCACTAGATACCATGTTAAATTCATTACTTGTGCCAAGAAACTACGATTCCAGCAGCCGCCGCCGACGAATGTTTCTGCCTGCCGTCACCGCAAATTGGTGAATCCCCGAAATAATATTCGAGTTAGGTTTGGCTACGCGTAGTAGTAGAAAAATTCGAGAAACAGAAATTTGAGTTAAAGAATAAAAAATCTTATTGATCGAGAAACGTTTTCGCGGTCGCTCCAGCATGAATTTTGTTATTTATAACGATGTCTGTTCCAGGCGCCAAAATACTACCGCACGGCACTGGATTTATGAAATATTTCGAGTTAAAGAAGTTAGAGTTAGGAGACTTTCAGTATACTTCCATAAATTGTTTTATTTATCGCCACATAATCATTGAGTTAAATCTGTAACGAATATTAATATCACCAATCGCAAAGTTAACAATTTTATTAAAAAAAAAAAAATAAATAAATTGAGCAGTTAAATTATTTGCAGTTAAAACTTATACAGTGCGATTGTAAAGTAAGGAATACAATTTTTATCCCTACTTGTTGGCAATTTTCCTCGGACAGGTCAATTTTTATTTTTAAATCACTATCTTTTGGCATAAATTATGCCTTTCTATCTCAACCAGTGACGGCGTAACGGGGGTCAACTCGAAAATTTTAAATGATAACGGGGTCAGATGTTACATTTTCGGGAAGATCGTTTCATCCTCTATCTAGCAGTCAAGTAATCGATTAAAACAAGAAAAAAATAGCATTCAATATTCCATGACTAATAATCTCTTGACTTTTTTCGGTGGAACGTTTTTGCTTTTTTTTATGACTATATCGTCTGTCACTTATTTGTGGTTAATCAGTTTGGTGAGTCAAATTTTGCACGAACTGCCTTATTGCGTTTGATTTATTAAGTTCTAAGTTGGGTTAAAAAGAAAATGGAACGTTTAACTGAAAAAGAAATGATTGAAATCGTAATTATGATCAGTTGTGGTGATAAACGCCGTTCCTGATAAAAATATCACCCAATCAGCAGTTAGCAAATTAGAAACCAAGTTCTGGGAAGAAGGGAATATTATTGATCGGCCCAGGACTGGACGCCCGAAGATCTCCCTTGACACTAGGCTTGATACGCTACCCGCCCTACAAGAAAATCTACATCGAACATCCCGAGAATTAGCTCTGGACAACGGAATAAGTCAGAGATCAGTGATAGAATATTTAAAAATTGAAAAATGACATCCTATTTTTTTCTTGTTTTAATCGAGCGATTTAAAAACTTGTTTAACTGCTAGATAGAGGATGAAACGATCTTTCCGAAAATGTAACATTTGACCCCCGTAGCCATTTAAATTTTTCGAGTTGTCCCCCGTTACGCCACCACTGGTTGGAGTAGAACTTATGCCTAAAGATGGGGATTCAAAAATAAAAATTGATCTGTAAAAAAAAATTAAAAATTACCAACAATTAGTGATAAAAATTTAACGAATTTTATTCCTTACTTTACACTCGCACTGTATAGTAGCCTAGACGCCCAAAACTATGTGTACTATATACCATTATAAGTTGAAATTCCAAAAATAGATACCTACACCCCACGTTGTGTCTGTCGATTTAAAACGAAACTATTCTCAATGATAGAACCTTACAAAAAGATTCAAAATATACGTAGTGAACGTAAAAGCACGAAATGTTACCTAATCGTGGCCGCAATGTTGTTACTATACGCAATCCAAGTATTGGAACATGTTGTTGCTTTCAGTGTTGTTCGTGTTTGTGGTTTTTAAAAACTGAAGCAGGTCTTTTAAAAATAGCGGAAGCGGTAAGTCTGTGAGAACGTATATATGTTTATTGAACAACACATAGCGAAGTAGGTTTTATAAAAAACTATGTTTGAAAACTTACATTGAAGAAATAGTTTTGAACGATGACGGAATTCAAATGTTGATTTTAGGTATTACATATAAAATTATCAGTTTAATATTATCGATAATGAGACACGACATATTGGTAAATATACCATTTCCTGTTCGTTATTTTTTTTATATATAAATTATATTTTCTATTCCTCATATTATTTTTATTTTTTTCTACAAACTTCTATAAACTCTCTAAATAAAACTAAAATAAGACGACAATATTTGAAACTTGTCAGATAATTTATTTAAATTCTTTATGGTATTTAACGTAAAACTTCTCTAAAATAAAATTTTGTTTGTATTTTTAAGATACTTGGTTCATTCTGTCAAAGTTTAGCATTAAACTATGGATTTCAATATTCTGGAACTATAGGCTTGGCGTATTATGGTTTCTTATCGACAGCATCGTGGGCACTCATGACTGTATTGTTGCTATTATTTTGTTATATCTTCTCAGAGAAGTCTGTTTACTTAATTAGGCAATCATTATTTGTAAGTACATAATTTTGTCATCGAAGATTTATTTAATTATATATATTTTTTAGGAAGTGATTTTTAATGGTTTGGCGTCGATAAATTACATATCTTCCAGTGCATATTTAGGTATAATCGTAGGTACTGCATTATATCCGTTATATATGGTTACACCATTCTTTCAAGTATATCCTGCAATGACAGGGACGTATGTAAGTACTTGCTGTTTATTTTTCAGTATGTTTGTTTGCTATACAAGGTCCTGCAATGGTAGGTCCGTCTTTCATAATTTGAGCAGTATGCTAGACAGCCATTTAAAATTCTGGGGATGTAATATACTAGTAAGCCTGCATCTTCTAAAAATATTTTCGTATACAGGATGTTCAAAGTTATCTGCGCAGTCGGTAGAAAATGAAATTTTGCACAAAATCTTCTTATACTACTATAACCCAGAAATGAAAAACAAAAGAGCTACGACGACATTAATACAGGTCACCGTACATGTGATAACTTTGTTAGTAGAGAAGCTACAGTGTTGGTCAATACATCAAAAATGTGTAGTTTTTTCTACTGATTACAATGGCGTACTCAAGAAAACAGTTGCGAGTCGCATTTTCGAACTAACAAAAAAAATTTTGTGAGACACCTGTATATTTTAATTCATAAAAAGTTAAATTTTACATAGAATACTCTTCTAATAGTACAACCGTAAGATGAAAGGCCAAATTTTAATATAAAATAAGTAAATGAGTATCAAAGCAAGCAGTTCGAAAATGCGACTGGCAATTGTTTTTTGAGTAAGCCATTATATTCAGTAGAAAAAACTACACATTTTTGATGTATTGACCAACACTGTAGCTTCTCTAATAACGAAGTTATCCCATGTGCGGTGACCTGTATTAATGTCGTCGTAGCTCTTTTGTTTTTCATTTCTGGGTTATAGTAGTATAAGAAGTTTTTGTACAAAATTTCATTTTCTACCGACTGCAACATAAATATACAGGGTGTTCCATTTTAAAAAATCTAATTATCTGAGTTGGCTCTGAAATGTGATGCGCAATTGTTTTTTTGTGTGAACCGTTATAATCAGCGGAAAAATCACTGCATCTTTGCTAATTTAACCGACTCTGTAGCTCCAAAAATAACGAAAATAGCAATAGTGCGCAGATAACTTTGAACACCCTGTATATATTTTAAATTTTAATAGCTTTAACAAATCCAAAGTGTTTGATTTTTTATTTAAAGGTAAATAGGAATGTAATTTTATAATGGATTTTGTAAAAAAGTATTTAATAAATAGCCTTCAGAAACTATAAGTTGTTAAAGAAAATCACTTTCCGTCTTCCCTTCGCCCATGTTTGTGCCCTTCTGTTTTTTCTTGGAGAAATTTCAACGACAAAAAAATTGAGGTTTTGGGTTGGAATTTTCCATAAGAATAAAAAAGGATTTTTTTTTTTAATAGTATTTGACTCTTTATTTTTTAAGGTAATTATTAACACTTTAATATGGATTTTGGGAAAAAATCAAGTCTTGGTTTGAAATTTAGCCATGAGAATAAAAAATTAAACATTTTTAGTTTTTTTTATTTGAATAAAATTTAACAAATTTTTAAATTTTTTATTTAAAGGTGAATAGGAATGTAACTTATTTTACATTAAAAAAAAATAATAATAAGTAGCCTTCGGAAACTATGCTTTTACAAATAATTTCAACGCAGGCTGTCTTGAAAAGAAAAGAAAAGTACCTTTTTAATAGTTTTAAAGTTGCAAATTCTTTTCTTGGCTCATTTTTGTGCTCTTCTTTTCTTAGCATACATTCCCTCCCCCTTTAATTTAAAAACTCTAATGATTTCCCTTGAGATGTTTGGAGTTTTGAAAAATGGGTTGATATCCAGATAGATTAATTATCCCACAAATTTAGATTTTAAGGTAATTTTTGAGGTTATAGAAAATTAGAAAAAATATTTTCATTTATATTGTTTTTAGAATTATTTTGTGGTCTTCTCTTTATAGATTTATAAATTTTTTCTTTTAGTTCCAATTTTGTTAAGAATTTTTATTATTTCTTATGATAAGTGGCAGTACTGAATGAGGTGCTTGCTTGCCTTTCCAGCTATTTTAATTATTAATTTCATTACCTTTTAGTTCTCGTTTCCACCTATAAGTCAATTTTTGATAATTTCCTGTAAAGATTTGTATTTGTTTGGTTTCTTTTCAATTCCTTATTTTTTCTCCATGTGGAAGTAAAAACGTTCCTTGCTGTGTTTTTTGCTTCACTTTGTTTTATTGTCTGTTTCAACCGGAAATAAATATTTCACGAAAGATTCCAATACTTCCTGTTAATTAAACTAGATATTTAATATCAAACATTTTCTTTATGAAATAAAGATTGTTTGTAAGACTGTAAGCTGAAATACGTCTTTTTGTTCAGTATTTTAAGGGTTTGTAGTTACCTGAGCGCAAACTTTCTAAAATAGATTTCTTTACATCTGAAGGATTAGCAGCTGCAAAAATCTATTGATGCGTTTATTGTGATTTTCAACAATTATTCTTTGCCCCCAGATTATATATAAAAAAAATGTAACTTGGTATATGTTGAGATGTTGAAAATCGGAGCTGTGTATATTTGAAATTTATTCGCTACGATTTTTTTCTACAAAACACGTCCGTTTAATAAAATATTTAATCGAAAATCATTTAATTGAATGAATTTATATGTAATTGAAAAATCCACACATAATTGTGTTAATTACAGGCGGATCGATGACATAACAAAATAGAATTGGCAGTACTTGAAAGGAGTGAAATCATTTTGAATTTCGACACCGATCTGTCGATTCAAGATGCGAGGGTAATAAATGGGACATAACGATGTTATTAGAAATGATTGTGCCATTTTCGTGTCCATACATGTCGTTACAATTTTTTTCTCGTTTAAATATTTTCCTTTATATGTGAGTTGCGCGGCCTACGCAATAGCAGTGTGTTTCGTAAAATAGTTTCGAGTCAACAGTCATTAGCTCATTAGTTATCGAAAAAAAATCTTGTCGAAATTAAGCGTATACGAGTCAACTTATTAGTTATTAAAAAAAAATCTCGTCGAAATTAAGCGTATACGAGTCAACTTATTAGTTTAACTATTTTTTATTTTTTAATGAATGTTTATTTTCCGGCTAATTTTAAGAACCAACAAATTTGAGACTTGTATTTCACTAAATTTTGATGCCTTAACGTGCTTTCAAATGCTAAAATCGTCGACCCACAGATGTGTTGTTGTGAAAGAACTATTCGCCCACGACATTGCGATCAATCTTATTTAAGTCGTTTAATTACGAAATCGAAACGTAGTATAACAGACCGAAAGCATGATAAATTTGAAACTACATTCTCAGTTTACATAACAGCTTAGAGCGCATTATATTCCTGTGGCTATGTAAGGTAAAGAGTTCAAAGGTCTCCAGGAGCGAGAAAGTATATATCTCGGATCGCATTAAGCTATGATCGGTCGCGTTCGACGTAACATTTCTTGTATAATCGCTCAAGATGCCAGTGGGAATTAATGAACGCAGATTGATTGAATCTATGAAGAAACTTATTATTATTATTATTGTTATTTTATGCTTAAAAAAAATTATTATTAAAAAAAAATCGTAAAGTAAACGAAACAGTAGAAAGTAAAGGAAAAGTGCATATGCGTGGAACGACAGAAATGAACGTTAAAGTTGAATCTAAACCTCAGAAATTACCCACGTTTTTAAAATAATTTTCGCTTAATTTTAAAAGTATTCCATTTATTATTAATATAAAAGGTAAGTATAATTTCTATTGGAGATACAAGAGAAAAAAGAAGAAAGGATTCAGATGCGAAACAAAAAGTCCACAGAGTGACGAAGGTCCAGCAAGAAAAGCAAGCTTTTTTAAACAAAATTAACCTTTTGTTTTTAAAATCAATTCAAGTTTGGTTTCTTTTCGAGTAAAGTTTCCCAGTTTGAAACGATCGTCGTATTAACTAACAAGATGTTCTCTCTTGATCTCAGGCTCCATTTGGAAAAAGATTTACAATTTAATAATTTAGGTCAATGATTTTTGGCGAATATTAAAATCAAGGCTTTCCTCTTTTTTCAATAATTGAAAATGCGCCAAGGGTTAAAGTTTTTAAACAGTGGCCAGTTCCTCGATAATGTCATTAAAATGGGCGAATTTTTAGTCCTTTCTAATAGGTAATTATTGTTTTTCTTGCTGTTAGTTCTTATTACCGACGAATTTTCTATTACGGTTCTGACTACAACAACATTTGTGGCCATAAAAAGATTTCAATCAAAATAAATATCACGTAAACTAAAGTACATATACTTTTATTAACGTACTTTGTAGAAAAATAAATTATATAATTGTGCCTTGTAGATGCCCTTTGGATTATTCCATATAATCATTATTAATTAGAATTCTCCATCGCAGACGCCTTACGCGTTACATAATAAATTTATTTGTTTATCGTAATATTAAAATATGATCATCGCTGGAATACGGAAGAAAAATATTCGCAATCGCCGAACCAGTAGTGAAAGTATCATACGGTACGGCAATTACGGTGTAAGACATACACATCTCGATAAATTCGTTTTAGACGTAATTTTCTAAACGATGTCCGCTATGCCATCATCGTAATGAATGTACGTCCATTATGAAAGTTTCCTCAATTTTCGCACGCCGACAGTCCGTCGATTAATTCAATTATCGAAATTTTCGAAAACATCCTTGCAAAATACCATCGCAACAAAGGAAGCTGCAAGTTGATTGCACTCCATTATAACATAATAAAAATATTACTAATAATGGTTATTATAAACATTCCGTTGAATTTCCTAGCGATTGCATCAACGTGCATCAAATATGCCTTTTAAATCAGAGGTCTTCAACTTTTCGTAGTTATTATAAGGAAATTGTGATTGGGAATTTCTGCCTCAAATCCTGCTCGTGCAAATACGATAAATATTTTATAAATAAAACTGAAATGTAAGGTTTTAAAGTTAACACGTGTTAGAGTTATCAAAATTTTATCAATGAAATATGTTAAAACTATCAGTGTAGATTTTGCACATTTCTTCATTTTTTGGCAAATTCTATTGACCTTTTTGTATCATATTGGCCATATAATTGATATAATTAACGCTGAAACAGTTCATTGATAATTAAAACATGAAAATGTGTGCATTTTGTGATTTTTGCCAATTATTTGTATTTTATCCAATTTCAATCCATCGATCTAACAATTTGTCTATATAATGAAAAAGATAAAACAACAAGGTAAGAATCGCCCTTAAATGCTACGAAACAAATCTGACAACAAACTCGATAATAATCATGGATGATTTTAATAAACCGGAGATTTTAATAACCTACATTTGATTACTTTTACTCAGTTCTGCAAGGTCGTCTTCGCTTTGCGCTAAATAACTAAATCAGACGTTTTTCCATGTGTACTTCACTTCAATTTAAAACACTCGCACTTTTCTATTAATTAATTGGATTATGCACAGAAAATGCTGTGAAGGTTTATGTATTTAAATTTGACATTTGAGAGTATTTTAACGTAAAATGTATTAGACAAAAGTTTCAATTTAACATTAAATGTTCAGAAGAAGAAAATGAAAGGGGTGAAGGGAAGAACAAAATAAAAATGAAGAAAAAGGAAAGAGAAATTAATAGAATTCACATCAGGAATTTTGTTGCAGAAAAATGAACAATGCACGAGAGCAGCAACAGAATTGAGCAAACACAGCTAATTCAAAAGTCAGAAAGATAAGATAAAATAGAAGCATCCGTGTCATCTCAGGACAAATTCCCATATTAGAAACTGTGCTATTGCAACTGTTAATAAAATATGCAAAGTCTTGAAAATAACGAATAAGATTTGAATTCGTTAATATTTTTTGAATTGAAATAATATTTATAAATAATATATAAATAATATTTATTGTATTTGTCCAGGTTTGATTATGTTTTAAGTGGAATTATTTTTTGTAATCCTGCGAGAAAATCACGGAAACGAGTCCTTTTCAAAAACCAAAGCTAAGGATTTGGATTAATTTAGTTGAAAACATTGTTTCAGTTTATACATTTAATCCGAAGTACAATAATAACATTTAATTAAATTTCAGCGAAATAAAAACAAATGCAAATGCACCAACAAAATCTATAAAGAAAGCGCAAACATCGAAAAAGAAGAAAGAAAGAAATTTGACAACAAATGTTGAAGCAATTAATTTTCGAAATAACACATTTTCATTGAAAATTGAGTCCAAAACAGAGGGTACAGAGCAGGGCCGTCCTAATATATTTGGCGCCCGATTGCTACTAACAATAATGCGCTCCTCTTCATAAGAAAATATACGGGAAGGGAAAGCTGGGTGACCAGTGAAATTTTACAAAAGTTTCAGAACTAGAAAAATTAATATAATTATCAATGAATAAGGTGAATTATTTTTTACGAAAAAGGAATACGGATGGATGGAAAAAGGTTGGGATGGGTTGGGTTGGCTCTGTAAATTGAAATTATTGAAATTCAGTCAGTCAGTTTTTAAAAGAGTTAAGTAATATGTTCGCTCCGTAATTGCATTTTAAAATTTATGGTTTGCTCCGTAATTCAAATTATCAAATTATTGAAATTCAAAAGGTCTTTCAGTTTTTAAAAGTTTATAATTTATGGTTGAGTTCGCTTGAAATTCAAAAGGTAAAAAATAGTGTACAAAAGGAGTAAAAGGGAGTATAAAGGAAGTATAAAAAACAGTACAAAAGAAAATACAAACAGGCTGTCGCCCTTGAGCTACAACCCATTTAGCCCTGTGGTAGGGGTGACCCTGGTACAGAGGGTTAATTAACCCTCAAGGTTTAATGTTTAAATTATTATGCTTGACCTTAAGATTTTTATCTTTTTACAATGATAATTTCAATTTTACATAATTTATATAAACCTAAATTAAAGAAGTTGAAAAATTCATCCAACCCAACTAACCAATGGCAAATTCTAAAATAAAAAGCGAAAAACACAAAAAATGACAATCAACGCTGGAAAATGCCAACGCAGCCAACACAACATGAAAACAACAGAAAATTCATAAAAAAAAAACCAGAAAAGGACAAAATTAGAGCAAAAAATATATCGACGAAACAACAACAAAAAAAGTCAAACAAGTGGCTGGAAACCAAATTAAAAATAATTGAAGCGTTATGAACATTTTACACGATTTTGAGTTGGTTTGGATTTGGTTTATTAGGTTTATTTGAAAATTAAAATTGTGATATATTTTTGTGAAAAAAATTTTTTCGAGAGAAAGAAATTCGAATTCATCACGTTTCAGAATATACAGAGTGAACAAACGTCGTCAGCGAATTTTTTGTAGAATTCTTTTCTGTAAATAAATTATTAATTTTTGAATTGATTTACTTAAAAAAATTGTAGGACGTTAAATGCAAAGAAAGCTCGAACTCAAAACATCGTTTCAATGAAAGAAAATTGCGAGCAAATAAAAAAATATTTTTGTTATAAAAAATATTCAGTAATTTCTTTAACGTACACTCTGAGGGCGTGTGAAATTTTTATCTAAAAATAAAATTTCCTAATTTTTTGAAAGATCTTTTAAGGACACTCCATATACAATGCAAAAAATCCCATTGCTGTCAAAACGTTTATATTTTAAAATAACAAAAAACAAGAATATTTTTTGTAGACTTTAAACACTTGTTTTTAAATAAAAGTTCTTAAAATACAGTAAAATATACAGGGTGTTAATTAATAGTACGTAGTATGTAGGTGTGTAAAAGTATGTCATTCTAGGTTGGGTTGTAGTAGTCTTGAACCTTCAAATTTTAAAGAAATCAAATTACATCGTATTTTCAAAATGTAATTTTAGTCATATTTATAAGAGACACGATTTGGAAAATCCGTGCTGAAAATCTGAAAATCGTCGCACAGATGTTTGTGACTCGTACATTTTTGGAAAGTTGGAAAATAAATAAAACAACAAAATCAATTAAAAACGTTTACATTTTTATTTTTTCACTTTTTTATTTGACTTTTAACAATTTTATCTCATATACTTCATATAATTAGGCCTATGGAACAATAAAAATATACACTCAGGCCTTAAATAACATACATATATTTCAATGAAAATAGACATTTGTTTTTTATTTTTAATATATTTCATTTACAATCTACTGTAAGATTAAGTGAATTATGATAGCAGCAGAATCCCAAGGACCCAGCGTCGTTATAGTATATATTTATGTATTTTAATTATAATAAATTCAGTCAGTCACCCACGCTATGTAAGTACTATAGGTGTGTACTACCGAAGGGCACGGTTCGTCCGAGACGGTCGTTTTTGTCATGTATTTCATTTTTTTTGTTTGTGAGCGTCACGAACCCACCCCTTCAATCTTGATGTTTCTAGGAAAAGAACAAGGAATTCGCTTTTTAAACAATATTTACATACACTTGAAGAGAAAGTATACGGTTACAATTTTTACAACTAGACATTACGGTATAAGTATTGCGATGGGGCGACATTTTTGAACTCTCTCATAAATATTACAAATATGTATTTTTCCATGCGGCCTGAAGTTCATACTACAAATCAGAAAAAAATAAACAAAAAGAACCCAACCAAAAAATTCTGCACATAATTTTTAAATAACGACCGGTAATGAATTCGATGTATTTCGGTGAATGAAAATTTGTACTTTCGACATTTTGGGGAACTTCAGGCCACGTTTACATCAACGTATTGGCAATTTTTTCGCAAAAAAAAAACGCATCTAACTTCGTTTACGTAACAATAAACGCGGTTTGTAAATTTCCATTGTTGGAAATTGTTAAAAAAAAATAATTAAAATCGTGTCTTTCAACTTTTAAAATCTGCATAAAAAACATTTCATAAAATTTTAGTTAAATTTTGTGTAAAATGTAACGCAACGTAATTAATAAATTTTAAATAATTTTGCGTGGATTTCGTACGAAGTTACGCATTAACAAAGTTAGACGGTCTCGTAATCGACTTACGTCGTTACAATGTGATTATATGACAAGAATTGGCAATTACGTATCTGCGTTTTTTCTCCACCGCTCCGATCGCCTATAAAATCCTATTTACACAACCCAGAAATTATTAAATGTGTTCACAGCCACATTCCAATGATGCGTCAAATTATACTCAACTTTCAGCCTCATTATTGGTGTTTGATTAATTTAAAAAAAAATGAACGTCGCGAACGAATGATGTTGCGCGTTTTCGGAATGATTTTGCATCTTTTTCACCCTTTTTTTCGTCGCCATCTTCCGACACAAAAGAACGAGAGAAACTGAAAAGCTTGCGTTAGTCCGTTATTTGATTTGTCTTGATGCGTGTTTTCACTCGCGGTTAAGGTTCACACGACACGAGGATCAACGCGCACATGAATTTCGAGTCTACTTTTCGTAGACTGGATACTGGCGGAATTGTACACAACACATCACGAACACGTCATCCAAGACGAATTACACGAACATGGATAGCAGGGAGCTGAGATGACTGGATACATGTAACCGTTGTGGTAGAGTAACGGTGGGGGTTGTTGTGACATCATCCTTTGCTGATCTTGGCAAAGTACTTGCCAAGCTAGATTGTCTATAAGCGCCAAAGTTTGCCGTCTCTCGTGGCCCATCAAGCAAACGGTGGATTCTTCAACTACGTCGTGTAAAAGCATCAGGTACTGGTGTTTTAAAGCCTCTTCTTCCAGCCCAACGAAATGATTCCAAAGGTAATTTTCTAATTTGGCCCGTTGTTGTCCAACATCTGGGAAATCTATAAAGAACCTCGAACACATGTACCTTTGCAAGGTTTTGATGTAATCCGGCCTCGCCGGCCTGTAATTCTTGACTAGCAAGTTGCAATACTTAAGTAGGCCCCCACCGCGGATTTCTTCGGGATGCCTCGTCGATATCAACTTCTTCTGAAGATGGTAAAGAGCTTCTTGGAAATCACCATAGACAGACTCGCCGACGACAGTCGGATAAAAATTCTCACTAATCGGCAACTCACTGCAATTGTAAAACAGCAACAAAGAATCCAACACAATCTGGAAGGAATCGACCGAGAATTCGAATTGTCTTCGCATCGTATCGACGAATTTCAACTCGACATTTTTATGGCCGCGCGAGTTTCCCAACGAAATCAAAGACCATCGATCGCCGTCATTGTTAACTTTGACCATTTTGCTAACGTACGCTTCTTTTAGGCTGCACGTGGAAATTCGTTTCCGGCTGACGCCGTCCGGTAACAAATCGAACAAGGAACTTAAAACTGCCGACTTGACTCGATCGTAATTCCTACCGCTGGACAATTCCACGCCGAAAATGAGATCCAAATCGTTGTAAGGTTGCGATTCGGTAGCCAGAACATGCGAAGCGGCGCCGCCGTTTAACTTGATGTCACGAACACGCATTCCTGCGCCGCCCGACGCCGTGTCCGCTTCCAGTTTTCCTCTGACCACCTTCACCAAATCGCGGAGACGCACCTCCAACGTGGGAAAGTTACCGCGACCGTGGATGCTGACCACCTCGTCCATGACGTCGTTCAGTCTTCTCACTTGCTCGAAGCTGAGGACTGCCAACCGCTGTTGAGATTCTACGTTGTTCTTGTCGGTGGTTTGAGTTGTGTTTACGATCATGTCGTCTATGTTTAAGGTGTCCATCGTTGTTTTCTGACGATGTGGGTGAAAGTCGTTATCGGAGATGCCCAAGGAATCACACTGTAACAAAAAGAAATTGTTAAATTATATGAGAAAACAAACGTAAAATTTTAAAAAACCTAGCTACCGCAGGGCAATGTTTTAAGACCTTTGCTATATATTTCCCATAAAACTGATGTAGAACGACAAAAAAATACAAATCTGCAATGTTCTAATAATTTAAATAAAAACAATTCTGAAGATGCTCCTTACAATGGACGAAACGTCGACGATTTTAAAATCAATAAAGGAAACGTTGAGAATATCGTATGAATCAATTGATTAATTAATCAGTTTTCAACAGATGGTTAAAAAATAATAAGAAATCAAAAATTACAGATTGTTTAATTTTGTTATACGATTACAGAAAGTTACAACGAAGTATAATCATAGTTGGCCGTTTTAAGAAAATTAAGTGTGCCACGAAAAGGAAAGACCGTTATTTAATTTGACATTTGTGTTTCAGGTGTGGCACACCTAATTCTAAATGTCCTACGAGAACAAGATGTGGTATTATTCTTAATAATAATAATAATAATAATAATACGAAAGCCGCTAAAAATAAATTTAAAAATTTACACCACTCTTTTTAAACACATAACCATTTATGTGTCTGCTTCCAACTATTTTTCTTTTTTTTTCCCTTAACGATTTAAATCTGAAAAATCATTTGTAACAAAATTCGTTTTTCAAAATGCCAACTATCATTTCCTTGCATTTTTTCAATTACGTCATTGTTTAAAGATGTAAACAAATATGGCATCCATAAGAAATCTAAATAAATGCCATGGATAACAGAATATAATAAAAATGTTTACGATATTTAAAAGAAATGGCAAATTACAAATTGTTTGATTATAAACTTGTTTTTATTTATTATTTTTTTCGAAATACACGCTAGTGAAATTAACCATATTTTATGACATTTTATGTTAAGATATCTAAATTGCGGCTTCCGGTTTAACCGGAAGTTGCATCAACCTTATCGAAAATAGAACACCTATATACATTGTTATCTAGACTCGTGTCTAAATTATAAATTCATTAGATTATCAACATTTATCTTTATTTGAAAGTTGTTTATCATTGAATTTATAATTTAGAAAATATATATTTTTTTAAATGATTGATTTCATTTATCGTTAAACATAAATTGCTATTTATTTATTTATAAACTGCATATGAGCTTTTAAGATTTACTGAACGCTCTTTGAAATATATTTTTAATGTAAAAGATGAGGTTGGTAACAATTTTATTTTTCGCTCCCCGGATGTACGATTAAACAAATCATACAGGACGGGTTGAAATAAGGCATTATTTGAAAGGGTTTGTGGAAAAAGGACGAACGCCGACGAAAGTACGCCTCCACACATGCACTAATCAGAGAAAAGTCTAACTGGAACCATATAAATTATTTTTATCTTTGAATGCAAGTTTTTATTGCATACAAGATATGCAATAAAAAATTTATTGTGTAGCTTTCTGCAGTTTATTATTATTATTTTTAATACGAATATTAATTTTAAATAAAGATGTCATAATTTCTGAAAAAAACGTACCTATTAAACTATGAACAATACTACTTTCAACGTATTTGAATGTAATTTCTTCTCCAGCTTTTTTCTGTTACTTGATAATTTCTTTACATTTTGATTCCTTCAAGATACATTATTTCATCGCTCTTAGATTATTTTCAGGTTTTCAGAATTAAAAACTTTATTTTTTAGTTCACGTAGAATTTCACCGATTTTTTATTAGTATTTTTCTGTTTTGAGCAATTCTTGTCGATTTTTTTAATACAATTTAACGAAGTCCATATTGAATACTGCTAGGTGTAATTTTAGATAATTGTTTTTCAATCATTTTTATTCTTATAGCTTGTGTGATCAAAGCTTATTTGAAATTTTAATTTTTCAACTGATTTAATGCGAAAGAAATATGCAAAAAAAATTTTAAATCTTTAGCGTAGCATGTGTACGATACAACGCGAATTTGTCGCAATATGCTGCCACAATTAATCTCTTCCAACTTACAACTGTTGCGCACAATGAAGACCGCTTACCTTGAACCAATTTAATCGCAATCGATGCCCAGAAATTCGACACAAGGTAACCCAAAATCACGGTAACGCTCGTCGTCACACCAACGCGCAACGATGGGAATAATTACACCCAAAAATATACAATACAATGCAGGTTCGCGTTTATGGATTTTAACACAAATTTCGATTGAAATCTCCAAAAATTCGAACAATTAGGTACGACGACGCGATGGCTCGTGGTGGGAAAACAGCAATTTCAGATCGCCCACCTGTTATTTACCGGCGCCAACAAGAGTTTATCTAGAACACGACGGCGAAGCCATCTGACGGCCGACTAGTAAGCGCATTGCCGATTTTCGTCTCTGCCCGTTGCTAGGCGACGACGCCGGGATCCGTAAGGGTGGGGGAGGGTATGACGGAGGTAAACGGGCGCCGAATAACCGAATGACGTCACTGGTGGAAAACGTGGGTGATATCAATGGTCGCGTGGGCAGAAAGGGGGCCTAGCACGCCGCCCACGTACTAGGACCCCCCCGAAGAAGTGACTATCGATCAAAGGGAAATGCAACGGGTTACACAAAATGTCTTGAATTCTGATTCGTCCATATCCTCAAAATTGAAAATTGTAAAATTTCAATTCGTATTCCTATGACGATTCAACAACAACAACAATTCAAAGGTCTTAGATTTTTTAAAACCTAATTTTATTTTTTGAAAAGAAATTCTTATGAAAATGCGATCGTCTTTTATAATAAAAAAAAAAATACAGGTCATTAATGAAATTTTGCATAAATTTTTGATTAAGAAAATTTTGAATGCAGATTTTACATCTTACGTTGAAATTGGAAACATTTAACTCGGAAGTAAATATTTGTTTAGATCAAAATAAATTTCTGTAAGCAAATAACAATGTTATTTACATATTCAACTACGTACGAAGATTTTGCAATATTTACACATCGAATTACCGCAGGTACATGGTACATACAAGATGATTCACACTTTATTAATAATAACTTCCGGATTTTCCGCAACATTACGCAAATAACGATGATTTTAACGTATTTTTCATGGAAAATTTAAAGTTTAAAAGTGCAATTCAAAAACAAATAGAAATCCGTCAACAAGAAAAATATATAAAAACTTATTATTTTATAATTTTTTATTATCATTAAAATAATATTTATTAAATTAACTAAAAAAAATAAAAGCATTTGTTCACTCGATCTTAGTTACCATGTGGCCGACTTATCGTCGCTGTATTACGTATTGTTCAATTTAAAATTAACCTTTAGCATTGTAAGAGAGGCAAGTTCAAGGGAAGATAAGGGACGTAATTGAAAACGGAGCGATTTTCGTACCTCGATTACCTTTTGTTATTACCCGGAGGTCTATGTTTGCACCTGTTAGGCGTTCGCGTAATTTATGGTCCCTCATCGACTCAAGTCTACTTTAAATCGATGTGTACTGTGCGATTTCGTGAGGTTATTGAACAGCATGGTTGCCAATTTATCAACGCGCAAAAGAATACAAAAACGCACGTCGCCACTAAGCTACTTACTGTCGTAACAAGGACGAATCGGCCGCCATTTTTAATGTAGAAAAATCGAATTCGTTATGACAATGTCACGGATTTAAAAATGTTGCTTTTAAAAAGTTCATTTACATTAAAGAGGAGTCGCGATATACATAAATTTTGCAAGAATACTATAAGCATTTTACTAGCTGTTGATCACTGGTGGAACAGAGACGGAGATGAAAAAAAAAATAACGCAACCAACTAACCAAACAAAGACCATTTGAATTAAATTGAATTTCAAAATTAAAACCGCCGTTTTTGCGGATTTGGGTGGGAGCTAAAATCAGATCAAACCTGTCATTTTAAACTCGCCGCAAATAACATAAAAAAAGAAAAAATATAAAAATGTATATGAAGAAATGAGAACCGTACAAAAATGAATTCTTAAAACATATTGAAAATAAATAGAAAAGGAAAAACGAATGCTTTGTTAATTTAACCACTATAATAATTTTGGAAATGGATTAATAATTATTAAAAAATTATGTTATCCAACAAAAACAAAATATTGCACAACACCAAAAACAACTGCCGAAATAAGCCCATTCGTAACGCCGATAATAATTATCTCGACTTTTGTGTTGCACGGGGCACGCTTTATTATTGAACACACAAAAGTATCATATTCATGCTACTTGTTGATTTTGCTTATTTTTCCATTTATATCCTATCGGGGGAAATAAAATAATCGATACCATCCAATCGTGCATTAAAATAGCACCAATTAAGTTATTATTCACGAACAAGTTGTTAATTAATTGGTTTATTTGTACGTATATTTTAAGAACTGAGACGCGTTACATAATAATTGCAGACGTGAACATAACAACCAGATGACACAATCTTTTGTTTGAAATTATGTATTTTATAACTGAAAATATTTTGAAGAAATTTATATTATTATCATATTTTAGAACAAAGAAAAAACGGCAAGAATCAAGGGTAGGAGAGATTGGTTATTAAAAATTAAGGAAAAAGTGAATTATGAAGCAGCAAAATGCATAAAATTTATAATGGAGACATTAAGGAAAAAACCGAACCCCAAAAAAAATGCTAAAAAATTGATCGATTTAAAAATGAAAACAAACAATTGTAATAACGTAATAACTTATATTTCAAAGCATTTTTTTATTCTTTTAATCAGCGTTTTAAAAACTAAAACGATTAATATTTATATCAACTGTTTATTGTTTTAATTGATGAACAATCAATTCACTTTTAAAATACAATACAAAATCCACAAATCCATCAAAACAAACGTCTAGAATTTTCGAAACGTTTGATCTTAACCCCCACACAGGCCCCTTGAAAATTATCGTCTGTCCGAATTTTTGCACTTGCGTTTAATTATAGGAATTTAGATAAGTAATCTTAAAGATGGTTACAAGATAAATGAAACAACGGAGAAGATGACCTCATACAAATAAATGTTAAAAAAATGTCTACGTCCAGCGATCATCAACATACGGTTTTACTTTTTCATAAAATAAAAATCGCAAAATATATTCTCTTTTTTATTCCAAATGATTTCCTATCCGTAAGGCTTGTAGATTTGTGTCTTTTTCTTACTTTCTTCGCATCGTTTTTCCACTTCTTTTTTTATCACACCGTTTCATTTTTTGGCCTTCCTTCTGCACTCTTTCCTGTTGCTTTAGCTTCATATGTCTACATATAGATACTATTCTTTCATCCATTCGGACATTTTAAGGAGACCAATGGAAAAAATCGCGATAGAATGCGACGAAATGAGAAATTTCCACAATTTTTGCAATTTCAGAAGACTTCCATGAGCAATTGTCACTTACACAATCAAAATGTTGGGCCAGGATTTTATTTGAAAGCATGTCGATTAATTCAATTAAACTACTGAATATTCAGTAAAAAAAAAAAAATAAAACGATAAAACTTCAATGTTAAAAATGTCTAAAATCACACATTACTCTACACATTTTATTTTCTATTTGATTTTTATTTGTTTTACTCACAGTCATATTTCCCGTGCAATTTATTGTTTCATGAAACCCAACCCAACCCAAAACTTATTTAAACGCAAACCCATTTGAATTCACTGTTCAGTTAGGTTTGATTGATTACGAGTCGATTAATTAATCTTGGAATCAATTCAATTAAGTTGATTAAAAATTTTTGCTTTTGAATTCAAGCACTAACAGTCTTATTTCCCATGCAATTTCTTGCTTCAGAAAACCCACCGCATTTGAATTCACTATTCAGTTAGGTTGGATTGATTGCGAGTCGATTAATTAATTAATCTTAAAATCAATTCAATTAAGTTGTTTGAAATTTTTTGATTTTGAATTCAAGCACTAATAGTCTTATTTCCCATGCAATTTCGCAAGTCGATTAATTAATGAATATTGGAATCAATTCAATTAAGTTGATTGAAAATTTTTGCTTTTGAATTCAAGCACTAACAGTCTTATTTCCCATGCAATTTCTTGCTTCAGAAAACCCACCGCATTTGAATTCACTATTCAGTTAGGTTGGTTTGATTGCGACTCGATTAATTAATTAATCTTGGAATCAATTCAATTAAGTTGTTTGAAATTTTTTGATTTTGAATTCAAGCACTTACAGTCCTATTTCCCATGCAATTTCTTGCTTCACGAAACCCAACGCATTTGAATTCACTATTCAGTTAGGTTGGAATCAATTCAATTAAGTTGTATGAAATTTTTTGATTTTGAATTTAAGCACTCACAGTCCTATTTCCCATGCAATTTCTTGCTTCAGGAAACCCAACACATTTGAATTCACTATTCAGTTAGGTTGGATTGATTGCGAGTCGATTAATTAATTAATCTTGGAATCAATTCAATTATAAGTTGTATGAAATTTTTTGATTTTGAATTCAAGCACTCACAGTCCTATTTCCCATGCAATTTCTTGCTTCAGGAAACCCAACACATTTGAATTCACTATTCTGTTAGGTTGGTTTGATTGCGAGTCGATTAATTAATTAATCTTGGAATCAATTCAATTAAGTTAATTAAAAATTTTTGCTTTTGAATTCAAGCACTAACAGTCTTATTTCCCATGCATTTTCTTGCTTCACGAAACCCAACCCAACTTCAAAACTTATTTAAAGAAAACCCATTTGAATTCACCATTCAGTTAGGTTGGATTGATTACGAGTCGATTAATTAATTAATCTTGGAATCAATTTGTTACGCGTTCGCTTATACTAAATTAATTATTATTAAAATATTTATTTTTTGTTTCCTTATAAAGAGACACACATTCATGTTTAATTTTATTTTTCGGTTGAATGGAGATTAGTTTTTATTTTAAGTTTTTTTGTTGAGATGGTGACACACAAGACAACAGAACTACGCAACAGACGCTGCGCGTTCCTAGTTGATATCGCCACGCGAATGATAATCTCCGTATGACAATAATTACCGTATGACAATAATTACCGCATACAATAATTGGAGCGGTTTTCCGCGTACAATAATTTTCCCTTATGTGTTTATGTGTGTTTCGCCGTTGAACATTCATCGTCTGGTGGATCCGAGGGCCCTCGGGCAGTTTGCGACCAGCACAGCACCGGTGAGTCCTTTATACAATTTCGGGTATTTCAAATACGGCGTAAAACAGTCATTTAGCTCTCCGTTTTATTTGTCGAGTCTCCGCGTTCAATTACGAACACAATTCAATGAAATTGTTTGAAATTTTTTGATTTTGAATTCAAAGCAATATTATTTCTAATCAATGAAATAAATTGAATCAAAATTATCGGTACATCGGGATACAATTTACCAAATTGCAAGACGTGGGAAAACATGAATCGAAAGCAGTTGTCTAATTGAGTTACAAAATTCGAAGATATCCGGTTTACACGCAATTATTAATAATTTCCAATAAATTAAAAGTTAAATATGAACGTAATATTGAAACAACTGCAACTAAAAGCCAAAAACACAATTTCACTAATTTGCTACTAAGTGCACGACGATTTCATTAATTTCTTGACACGGTTTATTTCGGTACACCTGGTAAACAACATGTTTACACAACATTTTGTGTAAACACAATTATTACCAAATATACGTACGTTTATTATTTCCCAATTTGATTTCCGCAACGTCATGTGACCTACTAAAACGCAAGAAGTTGGCGGATTCCTTCGCGCCAAAATTTGTACACTTTACACTTTCTAAAGTTGTTTTGTTTCGGGTCGAAACGCCGCGGTTCAAAGTGTAAAATTACGTTATCTTAAATAAACGAGTTATATTCAATTATGGATAAAATTAAACGTTTTTATGGGATTTGTCACCGGCTGATTGTTAAACAAATAAATTTGTGGGATTGTTAGACTTTTAATTGGGGTAAATTTCATTTTTTTTTCAGTAAAAATAACAAATTTATGTAAACATTATCACGATTGATCCATAAAAATATGTACAATGGATTTCAATTTAATAATAAAGTCCATCTTCATGGCACATCATGTTCGTATCAATATTAGAATGTTATCTAAAGTGAGAAGACTACGTTATTTTTTTAAAATTTATTTTGTCTTGTCTCATCTAATCCTACAATAAATATTATAAGATTTAAATTATTCTTATTTAAAAAATAATTGTTTTTGGTGCAAATTATAATTGAGGTTGTTACTATGCAGCTTTATCCGAGTATCACAAACATACCTAATCTTTTTAATTTAAATAACGACGTTCATTCCCGGAGCAGTTTATCGAATTTCATTTATCTGATTTTTTTTTTTGTATTTTTATTATCGTTTCGAGTGTATTTACTGGGGTGATCGATAACAATATTGAATATTAATATTTCAATAATGTAAAAAAATATATAAAAATAAAGGATTTCTTACCTTTTCATGGATAAATGTACTACAAGGATAGGGAATCGACAGAACAGGTAAGTGAATATTTTTATTTTTAATTTTACGTTGATGACATATTTCTGTCTTTAAAATTTTTGTCAAATCTTCCTTAGTTCCTTTCAATTTTCAGCTTGATAATTTTATTGAGATTTTTTATGAATTGTTTGCTTGGATCGTTTGCCCAACTAAGAATTAAAAATTAAAATATGTTAAGTTGACAAAATCACCCATTACAATATTAAGAAAACAACATAATGGAAGAAATAATTGGGAATTAAAGACAATTTTTTTTAGGATTTTATATTACACCCTTATTTTTCAAATTTAAAAAAAAAGTTTTGCAATTCTCTCTAAATCCATAACTATTTCGCACCCGACGTTCAACAAAATCAAAGTTTGTAAACATCTGCAAATACCACAATAAACAATTCCTCGACCTAGATTACAGACAAAAAAACGCCTGAAAGCATCAAAACACGTCTATATTTAAATCTTCGAACTCGGCTTTCTAGCGAAAACATCCGTTACGTAAACCATATAATTTTAATGTTGGCATTATCCTGTTACGAATATTACATGAACCATATGTAATTTTATTACAACAACAAATATATGCAAACGGGAGCGTTGAAAGGAGAGAATGAGTACGCTATAAAAAGAACCTTGAACGGTCGGATCGTAATGATCGATAATTCATCCTGTGTATTCGTTCTTGCTAATTTTCCATAGAAAAGAAAATGTGACTAGTTTGTATGCAGACGCCGAATCTACTGTCCAGTTTACGTGTATTTATGTTTGTTTGACGAGATGTAGATAAGTATTTTAATTTTTAAGAGAATTGTGGAAATAATTCTTAAATTGATGATTTTCTAATTAAATATTCACAAAATATCCTAAAATTTTGCAAAAATATTTTCTAGTACAGCATTTGCAACATAATACATTCACAAATATACAGGGTCATTCTGAATTAAGTATATTTTAACAGGTGGTAGTTGACCTTAACCCAAACCCAAATCCGCAAAAACGGCGGTCCCATCTTAATTTTAAAATTTCGGTGCAACGGGCATTCGGTTCTGAGTACGGTCCTGTGTCCATTTCATTATGTGTCGCGTTGAAAATCAACTTCCTTTGGCGGGATTAACATGAAATGTTGCAAAACAACCTTTATTGATGATATTATATTTTACTCAAAATTTAAAATATTTTATTATTATTTTTAAAATATTTTTTCTGACACACCCTTCAACATAGGACTGTCATTTTTGCATATTTGGGGTTGGGCTATTGTCAGCTACCACCTGTTAAAATATCAGTACTTATTTCACAATGATCCTGTGTAAAACGAAACCAATTAGAAGCCTTATAATGATTGAAACAAATTTTAATGAAAAATATCAACCCCAAAGAAAGGAAAATTAATTCCGAAACTTCAAAAGTTTAGTAATTAAATCGCGAACATCCGGCAAATGTGAAAAGATTTCAGACTTGAAAGGGAATATAAAGTAGAAAATAAAATCTTGAATACAAAGTAATTCGATTAAAACTCACCTTGAAACATCAACAGACAATTTTCCTGTTACATTTTTTTTCATTTTATATGAAAATTATGAACATAAAATACCAGCATACATTACAATTTGAAAAATGTGAAAATCCTACTTTGTTTTAAATAAATGATTTAAAATTATTTTTTAACGTCGAATTTGTAGTGTAATTTTGTCATTCAAGTAAAAATTTTGGAGACCAAAAGAAATTTTTGTTTTAAGCAACTGTACGAGTCTAGACTTTGATAATTTCACGTTTTTTAATAATTTTCTGTCATAAATTTAATTTATTTAAAAAAATTCTATATGCATCGTAATTAAACTTACAAAATAGCCAAATTCCTGGATAATTTATCACAACACGTTCGTCCAATTAACACATTACAACCGCCGCCCAGTCGTCCAAAACATTACGTCAAGTGACGAAACGGTAAAACAAAACAAAGGCGAGACAAACGTTAACGTTAACGGTGCTCGACAATTACTTTCATTTTCTGAAATGAGCAAAGAACATTCTCGAGACGACCGCAACTACACTCTGCGGATTCGTCCCTACCTCCACAACAACCGTACACTTACGCGAAGACTTATCCTTGTATAATATGCGAAGAATCCGAAACTGATTTATGGACACGGAGCGTCCACGCCCGCGGATTTACGGGCGTTTGATCGATCGATTTGGAAGGTGTTTCGACCGGAATTACCGAAGAAACCCACTTTTTAGTTGCGATTATGTAGCGCGTTCAAGGTCACGTTTCAGGATCTAACGTACGTTCACTTTCGAACAAAAGTTGTTTACATCGTTAAGTGGTTTAATTTTTACGAATTCCAGTCAGTCGATATACTGAAGTTTTATTTACATCCCGTAGGATGTAACTCGTTAATTGCCAACGTAGTTATGGATGTAATTTTTCATTCTTTGTCGGATCACGCAATTTACTGACCATACCAGATACCAGATAAGTTTTGAAATTTTCGATAGTGACACGTTGCTTCCTAGTTTATATTAAAAGGAGAAATCTGATGATCTGATGCAAAGACGATGGAGGACTAGTACCAACAATTGTTAACTTGAAAGGGCACACAAGGAGTTAAATCGAACCCAAGTCCTTGCCTCTTCAATCTTTATCTAAATTGGGTTGAATGATACTAGTTGATGGTATAGGATGTTGTTGGAACAGGCGAGCAGAAAAGGGAATACTGATGATAAAATAACGAAGAAGACTACAATGGAAAATATGATTTTCAATGCCCATGGTGGGATGATAATAAATAATAAAAATAATAAAAAAAATTATTACATCAGTTTTCAAATGTCGTCGCGTTTTGAAGACCAACAATGCTTTTCCATTCCTATGGAAATCAATTTTTGGAAATGAAATCTTTTAAAATTCGTCAGTTTTGAAAATTGGACAGCCAGTAGTGAAAAAATTGAGGAAGAGGTGAAGAAGAAAGGTGGGCGGTGATAATGTTTATTTGATAATGGTAGACAAGGATCGAAATAAATTCAGATCTCAGACTTAAATTGTCTTTTATTTACAAAAGTTTCCAACGTTGCAACTGATGGTTTTCAGTCGTCTTTCAATGAATGATCATCTTTCAACTTTTTAATGGTTTAAACAGAAACAGAAGGATGATAATGAAGTAAAAGTGAGAAAATGTGAGGACAGGAAAAGGCAAAGAAGAAAGGTAATGCTAATAATAATAATAATATAAGCAGGAAGGGGACGAACTTCATAATCAGTTAAAAATAAGATATACAGTGTGAAAGTGATGAGGTTTCCTATAGGGAAAACTTTCTTAATATGAGTTTTAGGAGAAAAACTTATTGTTTATAAAAAAATTTGCTTGTATCGAAACTCCTTATAGTCAAAGAAAAATCCAGTAATCATTTAAGATAAGATCAAAGACTTTAAAATTATGTCCGAATGTTACATCAGTATTGTATTACCTGTAGTTGTCGACGTTAGACAAAAGGCAAATGTCATTTCGATAAAACTTTTATTGCTTTTCTGTTTATGAATAAGGATGGCCACAAAACTCAAACATTTATCTTATTATTTTCTGAATTAAAAAAAATGCTATTTTTAATAGAATAATTTAATTTTTAATTGTACAGTTATTCCACATAATATCCTCCACATCTAGCACAATCTTCAACTCTTTTTCTAAATTGTTTGTAAACGTTGTTCAACATTTCAACATTAATTTCTCGAACAGCCTCCGCAATCCGAATTTTTAGATAATCATTTCCCATTTCCCATCATTCCCACTTTTTGCTTTAGGTAACCCCAAAGAAAGAAATCCATGGGAGTTAATCCCGGTGATCGAGCTGGCCAATGTATTGGTCCATGTCGTCCATCTATCAGCAAAATGTAAATTTAAGAATTCTCTAACAGTCAAGGTACCATGAGCTGGACACCCATCTTATTGGAAGTAGATGCGTCGCAATTCCTTTTGCTCAAGTGATGGCAATAAAAAATTCTGAAGCATTTCCAAGTAATTGTGTTGATTTAAAATTTCATTAAAAAATAGGGTCCAATGATTCTGGTTAAACAACATTCCGCACCAAACATTGACTTTTTGGTATCGCTGATTTCTGGCGTTAATTCTAAAATTTGGATTATCCTTTGACCAATATCTACAGTTTTGTGAGGAAACAGTACCACTTGTCGAAAACGTTGCTTCATCAGTAAACATTAAATTCTGATAAAATAGTCGATGTTCCATAGTGTTCTCACCAACCCATAAACAAAACTCGAGTCTAAAAGCGTGATCTGCAATTTCTAAGGTGTGCCTGAATCTAGGTTTATATGGATAAATTTTATTCGCTTTATAAATAATTGTTTGCAATAATGTATGACTAACATTAAGTTCAGTTGCTCGCTGGCGTAAAAAACCCCTAGGACGTTCCGCAACTGATTCGATAGCCATAATGTGGTCACAACATCATCATCATCGTACGCTTTGAGAGGCTTCTTTTTGTCGGCAAATTTTATAAGAAAACTCTTTAGAACTGGCTATGAAACACCCTTGTAACAGTCATAAAGGTGCCAGGTCACTTGAAGCTGATGAAGTAGCGGACTAGTTGGCTAGGGAAGGGGCAGCAAGTCCCCGGAACCGACCTCTACGTACCAAGGAAGCTGATTTATTCATGAAGAACTGTGCTCGGGTACATTTTAATGCCTATTGAGGCAGGGACCTCGGAATGAGGCAATCGAGACCCTTTATTAAGGGACCCTCGGCTGGACCAAGGCTGGCATGGCTTATCCAACTCAATAAGGAAATAATGGGGCGAATTGTGGGCTTGGTGACCAGCCATAATCGCCTGAAGCACCTTCATATTATGAGGGTGACAGACCCAGAACTGTGCGGATTCTTGGAATCTGTCCACGTGATTAATAATAATAATAATCATAATAATCATAATAATCATAATAATCATAATAATCATAATAATCATAATAATCATAATAATCATAATAATCATAATAATCATAATAATCATAATAATCATAATAATCATAATAATAATAATATTCATGGAGTTGGGTTGGGTATCAAAAAATTGTTAATCTCTCACTTTCCAGAATATTTGGCTTGGATGCTAAAACAATGATCGTGTTAAGCTTAATTACTGAGTGACTGGAGAATGTGGAACTAGTTGATGGTGAAAGACGTTGAGAAAAAGTTGAAGAAGGAACGAAGATGTTGATGATAAAATAACGTTAAGAAAAAGCCTAAAAGCTGTAAATCTGAATTCTTCATAATTTTCAAGACCATAAAAGCTGTATTTATAAAAGCTGAAAACCTGAATTCTTCATAATTTTCAGGACCATAAAAGCTGTATTTATGTCACGTTATTACAAATTATACACGTACTTCAGATTGTATTACACGAGATTATTACACATATTATGTAATAATTTATACTTTGCTCTAGTTGTGTGGTTATTAATACGGTCGATTATTCCTTTCATGCAATTTACTAACGAACACCGATTCGTAATTACATGGCGCCTCCGTTACTTACAACGCGAATCGTCTACGAGAGATCGTTATGTCATTTTCCAGCTGTTGTCATCACATTTATTTTTATTGCACAACCAGAGTTCAAACACAACAGCAGTCGTAAATGTTTAACCGATAATTTCAAATGCAGTACCGAGTATTTTTTCCTCTTTCACGAATATTAAACGAAACGGTCTCATCTAATTAAAATTTATCGCAATGCATACATTTTACATTGGAAGAGGCGAAATTGCGTCACGCGGAGTTACAATCTCCGGTGAACGTAAAGATAACTTATATTTATTTATTATGAATTCGTCCATTGCACAATGCACATAAAGCCCGGTAACATTTTAAAGGACGCGTTTGAAAAATCAACCGGTTCGTAAATGAGATTAAGAAATCGTCGGGTCTGTACATAATACCAAACAGTTTTAATTTAAAGTTGTGGAAGACAAAGCGTTGAATGCAAATTGCTTTTGGTGAAATGCCAAACGAACGTTGACTCGTAGTTTTTAAAACTAAGCCGAAATAACCTTATGCAGACGTAAATTAATTGGCAAGCGACGGTGTAACAAGGGGATTCTGAACGAGTCTTTCTCTCAAGGGTTTTAATATAGAGATAAAACCTTCGTGGATTAAATAAATTCATTTTGCACCGACAAGTTTTAAACGCGATCTCGTGGCCAGAAGTCATTACTAATCCAATTTTAATACTTAATTACCTAAACCAATTACTTGGATGACAAAAAACAATTTTCAATTATTCCCATATACATTCATAAGATTTTTACGTATCGCCCACGAAAAAATTATAAGCATGCACACATTCATTGCACATTCAAGCAAAAATTACACAAATATTTAAAATTTTGTCAAACTGTTGGAGTGAAGGTGAACATTTTTCCGTTTTTTTTTCGAATTTTTAGATTGTAAATTTATGTCAAGGTGACATCACGTTATCATTTTTGGGGCCCCAATGTTTAGAAAAAAATTTACGAAAACGATAAGACAACAATGCGCAAAATGTATCTGTATCGATCTGTTAATGTTCGCAATTTGTAAAATAAACTCGTAAATTTCTACATCTACAATGGAGAGAAATTACTGCACTTTACAAAACTGAAATACAGGTAGATTTCAATAATAACGACAATAATATAATAATATCACAAAAAAAAAATAATGAATGGAAAATACCAACTACATACCCCAACACTGAATAATTTATATGAAATTGAAGAATTTGTTAGATTTAAACTGCAAACTTGGGTTTACAGTTTGTGGATAATTTTTACTTAAAGGACGATGAGTATCATTCCTTTTTAGAAGATAATATTGATTTTTAGAGGATAATGATTTTTTTTATTGTAAAAAATGCTTATCTCTCATAATGACATTTTTGCGGTTGCTGGGAAGCTGCCAATAAAAATAGACTAATTTTTTAAAAAATTGCCCTAATTATTATCGCTTGATCCAAGAACTCCACCTAACGGGGAGGGACCGAAGCATCAGGTGGCTTCACTACATTTAATTGCGATTTGTACTCTCGTGGAAAATATTTAATATTTTCAAAAATTTCTAGAACTTCTAGAAAATTCCAACCCAACCCAACTCAACATAATTCCGTTTGATGTCTCCAAATTATTATAAATAAAAATAAACAATAAAATAAATAAATAAAATAAATGTACAAAATCAGCAAAAACGGCAGTTCTTGTAGTTACTGTTATTTACATAATTTAATTTACCTTTAAAGTTACACTAATAATTATCAATTTATATCTATGCTTGCTGGGATTGTAATTTTGCAATGACAGTGATTAATTATTAAATGACGTAAAACCAATCCAACGGATTTATTTATTGCTTAAATTCATGTAATTTATTCAGTCCAAAACGATAAACTCCAAACATATACAAATAATTCAGTCGTAATTTTGTAAGATTTTGCTCAAATTGTTAGTTACAAATATTCTTGTAAATTTAAGAGCGAAATCAGCAAAAACGGCGCTTCTTCCATTGCACTAAATTATTTAATGTTCGTTTAACGAGACGCTAAACAAACTTTAAAATTCACGTGCAATTTGAAAATTACTCATAATCATTACCTGAATTATCAATCCACGTAAAATACACAAAAACTTCAGCGATTTTTAATTTTTTTTAGAACTTCATCCAACCATCTCCTAATAAAATATTATTCGACTTAATGGTATGTAGAAAATTGTCATTAGTAGACGAGGCACGCGACAAATTTCCCCAAAAACCTATTAAATTCACAAAATGGAAAACATTTTAATTATATTTTTATCTTATTTGAACTATGCTTTAATGTCTTAAAAAAAAATAAATAATTGCATAAACAATTAACTCACGACATTTTTCTTTTCGTGAACGCGGGTCTCAAATTTTTCTAAATAATGTGGGCCGAAAGAATCAAGGTTTTCTTATAGGTGTTGCTCTAAAAATACAAGCAACCTTCCTATACACGAAACTGATGGAAATAATAGTAGTAGTTGTATTTATAGTCGAGCGGTTAGCAACAGGCCTCATTGAGCGCGTAGTGCAAGTGTCGCGTTAAAAATAGACTTTGTAAATCAAAAGTTATTTGAAGTTGGCGAATGACGCAGCACGTGGTATATATTCCAACCTAAGCACAGACACGACAACATACACGTTTGAGACTCACTTTCATCAGACATTTATCACTATTAAATTATTGCGATACGTCCGGAATTTTTAATACTTTTGTTAATGAAAAATGTAACAATGTTATTATTTAAACATTTGAACTGTTGATCCAAGGGGGTTTGTTGCAATTTCTATATGAAATAAATTTTAAAAATGAAAATAAAAATAAAAAGTAAAAACCACAGGAACTATGGAAAAAGAAAGAAGAAAAAATTGCGATTTTTAGAAAACTAGAGCGAAAAAAGTCACCAAATAAGAAATTGTGAAAAAAAAACAAAAAATAAAACAAACTTAAGGGAGATAATTTTTGCATAAGGAAACATTTTCAAAAAAAAAATAAGAATAAATAAAAGATAAAATACTAACAAATCAGAAATTACGAAACGGAAAGAATGAAGATCAAAAAGTTTGCGAAACGTGGGGAAGAAGTGAGAAAGATTTAGAAAGAAAAATCAAAATAAATAAAAGACAAAAAATTAAATTTACTTAAAATGTTTGGAAAATAATTCATCATTTGTATCCCTCAGCAATAAATTCACTCAAAGTCTGACAAAACCAGTAGAGTGAAGCGTCCTACTTTACTAAGAATTTTTCAAAAATACAACAAATTCGGAGAGAAATTTTTACTTTTATTTGTGATGGAATGTTTAAATGGAAAATCACAACAAAAATAAAAATATTAAAAAATAATGAGTAAGCAAGGACAAGTTTTATAGGAGTTCATGTTGGAGATTGTTTTAAATACTGAGCATTTGTGACTTATTAAAGTAATAATTATGGATAATTTAGGCATTTTATTGTAAATTGCCTATCTATAAGTAAAGACAGAATTACACAATTTTAAGAATATTTTCGTGTTAAGAACGCTTGTCGCAAGTCGTATATTAAAAAAAGGAATGTAAAAATTCGAAACGAGAATAAATATAGAATTATTTAACTTAAAAAAAATGTCTTAAAAATTTCCTCATTCAATATATTAATTAATTCCATTTCGATAGTCAAGGAAGCTTCGATTTCCTTTGAAATTCAAAACAAGATCCATTACTCTGACACTGTGAGATGTTCACACGTTCGCGTTGAAGTTATATTTCTGTGCGCTTCAAACGCCTCGAGTTATTTTATATTTCCAATGGAGACGTCGAGGACGTTAGTTACAAAGTTTCAAGTAGAACTTCAAGGGTGTTTAATATTTATAACTCGAAACCTTCATACGACGGCGATGCGACGTAGCGCTCGTGTATATATATTTTTTTAATGGATTCAATTTTCAACTTTTCTTCATAAAGAATGAATCGAGTATAATCAATAATTTTATTAGCGACGTAGTAAATAACAGACTTGACCAAGTCTTATCACGTTGATTTGTGTAAAAACACGTGAATATATATTTTATTCCCGTTTATAAACAATGTTTGATTGAAGAACAAAAAATTAACAATAACCTATAACAAGCACGTTAATGGCGGCGTATAAATTGATTCGAGTCACGGAACTTCCTGTTCGAATTATGAAACTCTGGAAACGAAACTCATAGGCGTAGACACGAAAATTTCCAGCGACGAACGACCGAATAGTCGATACGAAATACTCAAATGAATCATTTCATTAATTAATGTGTGTTTAATCTGTTTTCCGTGTCGATTAACGAGAAATATTTCGAAGGTGATTGGACTTAAATACATCGTAATTTCATACCCAAGTTTAATATTAAAAAAAAAAATTATCCAAATATTTTAGCTATTAAATCATAACGATAAAAAGAAGGTCGTGATCCCCTAAAACGTAAACAAGTTTAAATCATTTTTGTTGTCGGACAAGGAAGGAATTAAAATCATAATCATAACACGAAGACAAGAACATCTGAAAAATCATTATTAATTTTTATTGTTAATTTTTAGTTGTTTTTATTTTTCAATTAGAAAACTGCATGATTGTAAAGGAATATATTATTTTTCGTATTTTGAATTTATTAAAATTAATTAATTAATTAATTTTTCTGAATTCTTCGTTTTTTTTTTATATCTTTTCATTACATTACACGATCGTTCCCTGTTACAAGCTTCCTCGATTTCTTTTTCCTTAGGCAAAAATTTGACAAAATTGCAATAAACCCCGGAGACGACCCTGCTTCGCCCATTGAGCTTTACCTGTTGCGTACGCTGTGACGTGGTTGCTCGTCGTTTAAGGTCAAGGTAATATAAATTGCGTTTTTACAATGTAATTGTAATGGCTTCGCTCGATAGTTTTCTCCAGAACAGTTAAATGTGATTTTTATCGTTTTACGGGCGCCATCGGTATTTTTAACAAATGCCATACGATAAAATTTTAAGCAAAATATTCCTTATTGCGACAAAAGGTATGTACTTCAAGGAAACGCGACATGAATGACTTACGAATACGTCAAATGCCAATAAAATTATGAACGTTCAGCATAACTCATTTTTCGAGGGCTTTACTGTTGTAACTATGTATGAATTTTTTATGCACAATTGGATACGAACACGCACGAATAAAAGGTAGTGTAATTAAATTGTACACAGAGAATCAAAAACTAATGACTTGGATTCGTTTTTAATTTTGTCCACGTATTTCAATAAATTAGAATCGTCATCAGATGAATAATGAATACTAAAACTAATCCTTAGTAATAAATATATTTGACGTTTGTTATTTATTCACTATGGAAACATTCTTTAAAAAGCATAGTTTACTATAAATTTGTTTCATCAATTAGTTCAAAGGCTTGAAATAATAATTTTAAACATTAATTAATGAATCAAATTTTACAATTCCTAATCCCTATTGCGTCCCACGTTACGACTTCTATATACTCCAGCTATTGCTGTAAGACTAGGAAAAACGTGGAAAAAACCTAGTCGAGTATTTCGACCATTATCAAGTTTAATTCTAAAACATTTCAGTATATTATTAAATTATTTCAATATTATAATTTCAAATATAATAAATTATTTCAATAGTAACTCAATAATGGACAATTGAAATTATGTAAAATTATAAATAATACATAATTCCCTTTCCGATAATAATATAGCTAACTTATAAATATATAATTTTGAGTTAGATGTAGTTAATCAAATAATTAAATTGTTATAAATTTTGCTTAAATTTGAAGTTCACTTTTAAAATTTATAGAGTTACTGTCTTTTTTTATATTAATCATTTCCAAAACTAATCTTTTTTTATAATTAACAGTAACTCTATAAATTTTAAAAGTGACACTTTAAACATTAATGGGATTAATTAATGTTTAAAATTATTATTTCAACCCTTTGAACTAATTGATGAAACAAATTTATAGTAAACTATGCTTTTTAAAGAACGTTTCCATAGTGAATAAATAACAAACGTCAAATATATTTATTACCCGACGAAGATCACGAAACACATTTTTTAATTTCTTATTATTGTGTGTCGTATTAAATATATTTTATTGCACAACTTGAGTTTTAATTTGGTTGCACGCTCAAGAAAGAAAAAAAAAGATAATTATTTGTATTGGAGTGAACGAAACCAGGGATTTAGTTAAAGTTTATTTTTATTTGTAGTGGTGTGTAGAACACACACAGATTAAATATAAGTTATTTGTATTGATGGGGGTAACATCAGGAGTTTTTTAAGGTTGTTTTATTTGTAGTGGTGTGCATAACACCAGGAATATAATTAAGATTTATTTGTAGTGGTTTGTATAACACCAGGAAAATTATTTTGGTTATTTGTATTGGAGTGAAAAACTTCAGGAAATTATTAAAGTTATATTTATCATTAGTTGTAGTGACGTGAGCAACGTCAGGGTTAATTTAATTTTGAAACGAAAACCGCGTTACCGATTCGTTTGAATATAGAATTAATTTAAATGCCACAAGGAAAGTAATAAATCTACACGCACCGTATCCAACGGAGGCACACAGACACGCCATCCCCGCCGAAGATACGTTTCACCGTTTCGGCAATAAAAAAAAAGACCTTTATTTGATATTACCCCTGTATATAAATACATATAAATATAATAAATAAATATCATTCCGTTATTTTCATCGCATACTCTCCATCCTCTCCTTCCATTTCCTCAATCTTTCCAGTCCCTCCACTGACTCGTTCATGATCCTCCACCATCTCCTGCCACTTTCCTTGTCCTCCTCCTGGTTCACCATCTCGCATTCCGACCACCAGTGCATCCACTCATCTCTTCCATCCCCACAAAATCTACACCTTCCATACTGGTCTCCCATCTAATATTTGTTGTGCCTCTCCTCATTTCCGCATCGAAATCTCCCCACTATTCTTTCATCTCCCAACCTCAATCTTCCT
The DNA here is from genome assembly GCA_018397195.1 of Lethrus apterus. Lineage (NCBI taxonomy): Eukaryota > Metazoa > Arthropoda > Insecta > Coleoptera > Geotrupidae > Lethrus > Lethrus apterus. The sequence continues at coordinate 5,771 of JAFFZR010020555.1, read as the reverse complement.
CCCAGGTAATCCGGCGTCCGCCCATGCGTGCATAGCTTTATGTACTTCTTGTTGTACCTCGCCTCCATCATTAGTTCGAATCTCTTCTGCCCATCTACCTCCTTCCATCTCTTCAACACCGTCTGCACCAGTTCGCTGCCCTCTCCAACTCCAACTGCGACCACCCTGCTACTTATCACTTCCTGCAGGACCGTCCTTGTCCAATTGCTCCTGCTCCTCCCTCTCACCACCAGTTCGTACTTGGCCGCTCTCCTTCGCGATTCTACTACCATCCTCTCCAGCCCTGTCTCGTTCAGCACGATATATTCAGGCGTAGATCTCTCCAGCCAAAGTGTTCTCTTCGTCCACCTCTGTTGTTGCCGTTCCAGTGTCTTGGGTTCCCTTATCCCCCACACCTCTGCCCCATATAACATTATGCTTCTCACGCAACATCTCCATATTCCTTGGTGTTCCTTCGAGCTTCCCTCCCTCTTATTCCACATTACTTGCCTTAGCCCTTCCTCCGCCCTCCTTGCTTTTTTTCCTACATACCCTATGTCCTATGTGCTCACCAAACGTGTTGTTATCTCTCATCACGTATCCTAAATACATCCACTCCCGCACTTCTTCTATTAACTCTCCTTTCCACCTTATTTTCATTTCCCTCCTCCTTCCACCTCCCTTTCGGAACTTCAGGCCCCTCTTCTCCAAAAACCTTCCAAGTCTTTCGCTCATTGCCCTCATCCCTTCCTTCCCATCCGCCATCAGAACTATGTCGCCCGCAAAGGCCAGCGACCAGACCCTCCCCCTTCCGAGCTTCACTCCTCCATCTTGCCCCTTTCCCAGCTCAGATATATATATATATATTAAAAAATATAGGGCTCAGTGGGCACACCTGTCGTAAACCTCTTTTGGATCTGAACTCCTCCGTTAGCCCTTCCCTCACCTTCACTCTGTTCCAAGTTACTCTGTAGAGCGCCTTTATTCTTTTAATAAGGACTATATCGACTCCTCTCCTCTCCATAATTTGCACCAACGTCCTTCTGTTCACCCTGTCGAAGGCTGCCTTCAGATCCACGAACATCGCTATCATCCTTCCTTCCTTCTCCACCATCTCCCTTTCTGCCAGGTAATTTAATATGTATAAGTTATCCCTCGTCCCCCTTCCCCGTCTGAACCCAAATTGCCCTTCTTGTATTATCCCCTTCTCTTCTACCTCCTTCTCCAACCTTCCTCCCACCTTCTCCAACCTTCCTCCCACCACCCCTGCATAAATTTTATATGCCGTGTCCATTAGTGTGATCCCTCTATAGTTTTCTACCTTGGTTTTTTCGCCTTTCTTCCAAATAGGGAGTATGATCCCTCTATTCCATCCTCCTGGTGTCTCCATCTCTCCTCCCCAGATCTTATTTATTTCCTCTAATTGTCTCTCTTTACATTTCACTGTGGCATTTATCCACCCGTCACTCTCTACTCCATCCTCTCCCGCTGCCTTTCCATTCTTCATTCTTATTATCACCCCCATCATTTCTTCCTAACTTATTTCCCCTTCCACGTCCTGACTACCCCTATATTCTCCCCTTCCTACCTCCTACGCTTCCTCCAAGTCCTCATCCTCCCCTTTAAACGCTCCAAAATGTCTCCTCCATTCTTCCAGACTTATGTTATTATCCTCCGCGTCCCTTCTCCCTTTCTTCCTCCTTATATACTTCCATAGCTCTGGTTCTCTTCTGATCTCCTTCGCTTCTTCCACGTCCCTTTTTCCCTTCTCCTCTTTCTTCACTCCACACAAATCCTTGAACTCCTTTCTTTTGTGATTGCACAACTCCTACTCTCCAGACCCCTCCTTGCACCTCCTGATTGTTTCCCTCAATATCTTCTTCTCTCTAATGCACTCCCCATCGAACCACATGTCCATCTCCTCCCTGTCCTTCATTACTCTTGTCATCATCGCCCTTTTCATCGCTTCTATAATCTCCTCCATATTCTCCTTGTTTTCCCACACTTCCTTCTCCAGATTGTTTATGTACCTCGCTATTGCCTCTTTATCCCACCTGCTTATTGTTGTTTCCTTCGTATCTTTTTCCTCCCTCCCTGCTCGTACCCTCTCCTGTCCCACCGTGAGTTCCAATTGCATGTGGTCCGACTCCGACCTTTCCCCCACTTTGAATTTCCCAATTTGTCTACCTGCCCTCTCGTTTAGTATTACATAGTCTATCACTGACTTCCCCTGCGGTCCCACATAGGTAAACTCCCCCATTTCATCGCCTACTACCTCCCCATTCGCCACCATCCACTCCCCCTCCTCAACCCATTGCAATAATCTCCTGCCTTCTGCGTTCAAAGTCCCGTCCTTGGATGTCCTACCCTGCCTGTCCTCTTCCCCGCTCCATCCTTGTAGCTTATCCTTCCTTCCTGTTCTGGCGTTCAGGTCCCCCGCTATCACTATTGGCCCTTCCCAACCCTCTATCCTTCTGTCAACCTCTTCCGTGAGTTTATTAATTTCTTGATTGCTGTAGACTGTGCATATTTTCAATATCTCGTTCCTTATCCCTACTTCTCTGAGGCAACTCCTCCTTTATTTTGCCCCAGACCCTATCCTCCACCCAGGTTTCTATTAACCCCACCATATCAAAGTCCTGCATGTATTCTCACAGCTCCCGTCTTTCCCCTGGCTCCTTTTGTACCCATTTCTTCAGCCCCGCAATATTTCAAAAGCATCCTCTGACCCCCCTGCCTTGTGTCCCCTCTCCCTTACATCCTCCTCTTCTCGTTTGTGCCTTCCCCGTTTTTTATCTGAACCGGCTTTCCTTCCTTCTCGATCCATCTCCACCATTCCTCGTCTACTTTCAATTTCTTGTATCCTATCTTAGTTTTCTTTCCATTCTTCCTCTTTCTCTCCGCCTCCTCTCTTATCAATCATTGGATTTTCTTTCCCTAGCTGTCAAGTCATGGTCAATGTAGACCTCCCTCCCTCTTAATCTACTCTTTTGCTTCATTATGCTTTCTTTCCCCTCCCAACTTTTAAGCTTCACCAGTAGTGGCGCTTCCTCTCTTTTTCCCATCCTACTCACTCCTTCAATTTCCACCTCGATTTGTAACTTGTCTCTCAGGAAACTCCTCACCCCTTCACTCTCCGATCCCTCCCTTCGCGTTAGCCCCTTGATCACAACTTGATTCCTTCTCTCTCTTTTTTCCTTCTGCTCCCACTTTTCCTCCAACTCTTCCAGAGAGACAGGTGGAGCACCTGTCTCTCTTCCCTGGTGTTTGTTTCCCTTACTTTGTCCTCGTTTCTTCTCCACTCCATTATTTCCTCTACCTCCTTTTTTAACTTGCTGTTTTCATCTCTTAGGAGTTTTATTTCCTCCATCAGCTCCTCTCTCAAACCCGCTTGTCCTTTTCCCACCTCTTTCACTTCCGTCTGTTAAAGCAAAGAATTAGATTTTGTTAATTTAAAGTTAAATTAGAATAGATGGCTGATATAGGGTTGCTAATAAAAATAGAGTAAATAAGTCTGTCATATAAAAATATAAATGAACGGATTTATAACACTTTTCACTTCATATTGAGTTTATTTTGAAAAAAACACAACAGGTTATGGGCCCAGTGTACGCAAAACTTATTTGTGTGAAGTAAAAAGTGTGGCGCAGAGTGACGTGATCTCAGCATTTTCTGAAAATGGATTTGGCGAAGCACATAAAACCCCTGGCCGGTGAGACAGATTTGCCAATATGGAAGAGAAAAATGCGCGATTTATTGGACTACCACGAGGGAGCTTTGGATGTAATTGATAGAAAATTGGAAAAACCAGAGCCCTTGTCGGAAGATGCAACTGACGAACAGATAAAGAAGAACAAATCGAAGAGCGATCGGTATCGGAAGGCGAATAGTTACCCCAAGTCCATGATTACAAGTTCGGTGACAGATGCAGTTTACGAAAAAATCATGGATAAGGAATTTGCACACGAGGCAATTGTTCAAGATCTGCATGGATTTTTTCGCGTTCAGTTGGGTGCGAGGAGATGACGTCGCGTCGGCACTCATGTCGCGAAGCTCAAGAGTCTGTGGATGGAGTTGAACAATGGTCTAAAAGCCAAAAATGAAAACCCCCTTCCCGATTTAATACTCGTATGTAAAACACTGCAAATTTTGCCAAGCGAATTCGAAAATTTTCAATCTAATGGATGTTATTATCCAAAGATGAAGACAAAAATTTCAATGAATTAACGACTCAGCTTTGCATGTATGAAAGAAACTTTAGAAAAAATGCAGACAGCGCGAAATTCACTGAAGAGGCGTTAGTGGCAAAATCAGGCAGATCGTCTTTTAGAGGTGCGCAGAGATCGAAAAAGGAAGATATATGTAATTATTGCAAAAAGAAAGGGCATTGGGTTGTCACTTGTAAAAAGTAGATTGGTGATGGACGACCACCGAAAAAGAAGTGTGAGGTCGCTCCTCAAAGCAACGTAGCCAATGTAGCCCTCATTTCCAACAGTGAAGAAATCTGTATGACAGACTTAAATTCTTCTGGATGGTGGTTTGACAATGGAGCCACAAAGCACGAGACCAATTGTCCGGATCTATTCATTGAATTCAGGGAGTTTCAAAGACACTGCATTATTAAAGCCGCAGGGAAAGAAAATCTCAAGACCGTTGGAAAAGGAACCATTCAAATTTTGTCATTTACAGAAGAAGAAACATTGAGAATGACTGTGAATGATGTCTGGTTCGTTCCAAAAATTTCGAGGAATTTATTTTCTGTTCTGGCAGCGCAAGACAAGAACAAAAATAGTCAATTTAAGTGCACACTGACGAAGTGCTGGCTCGAAGTTGATGGAAAAACAGTGCTGTGCGGGAGTCGTGAAGTGTCAGGAACTCTGTACAAGGCGGCTATCGAACCAGTCATTCCAGAGAAAGTGGAAAGAGCAAATGTCGCTGAGGCAGAAAGCTCAACGTTGCAGCTTTACCATGAAAGATGGGGGCACCAGGATAAACGGCACGTAAGAGAAATGCTACAGAGAGAGCTGGGCATCAAAGTCAAACTGGTAAGATATTTGTGAACCCTGCATTTTAGGGAACGCACATCGTCTGCCATTTGGCACTAGAAAAAGGGCGACGAAACCCGAGGAACTGTTCTCAACTGATGTAGTGGGACCTTTCCATGAGTCTTTTAGTAAAAAGCGATTTTTGGTAGTATTCAAGGATAGTTTTACGAAATTTTGCTATGGATTTTTAATCAAAGAAAAGTCCGACGTGAAGTTTGTATTAAAAAAGGTTCTAGCTCATTCGAAAACATTAGGTCACACAATAAAAGAGTTGTTGAGTGACAATGGTGGAGAATTTGACTGTGCCGAAGTCAAAGAAATTCTTGCAGAAAGCGGAATTACACAGAGACTGACAGCGCCATACACGCCTGAGCAGAATGGCGGCAGTGAGCGTGAAAATCGCACAATCATTGAGATGGCAAGAACTTTCAAATATTCAAATCCTGATGTAGAATTTCCAAATGCTATATGGGCAGAATTAGTGACGTCAGCAATTTATATTCTTAACAGAACGGGAAAAACGCACAAAGAAGGTGCCAGTCCCTATGAGCTTTGGGTGGGGAAGAAACCAAGAATAAAGCACTTGCGTATCATCGGATCTTCCTGCTATGTTCATATTCCAGCCGAGAAGAGAAAGAAGATTGACAAGAAAGCAGTGAAAGGATTTCTTGTGGGATATGATGAAGATGAACGTTACAGAATCTGAAAAAAGAGCATAAAGTGATTTTATCAAGGGATGTTCAATTT